>PVIA01018679.1:0-12171 GCA_004024845.1 Tonatia bakeri | reverse complement strand
CCTGACTGGGAATCGAACCTGCGATGCCTGGTTCGCAGCCCGCGCTCAATCCACTGAGCTACACCAGCCAGGGCAAATACTCTTCTCTTTAAAATGAGTATATTTTACTTCTCTCCTCTGTACAATTATCCCAAAGTCTAGACTTACTGGCCACTTTCTATAGCTATCGTGGCTCTTTTTCCTTATAAATAAAAAAAGAGAACACTGGATAGTGAGAATCCAGTTTTACATCATTTACTTTTTAATAAATGCTTCACTCCAAATGCGTATTTTGGGAGAAGTTGACATTGAAAAAAAGTGAAAAATTAGGAAAAGGCCTCAACATTGTGATATACTTAGGTACATTTTTAGGCATACCCATTAAAAGATATAGGTACATTCCCTTTTAAAGGAAACAGTAAAATGAGAACATTTTAATTTGGCCTGTGCAGAATAATTTTTTTAAAATCCTCACCGAAGAACATTTTTTCATTGCTCTTAGAGAAGAAAGAAGGAAGGGAAACATCGATGTGAGAGAGAAAACACTGACTGGTTGCCTCCTGTACACTCCCTGACTGGGGATGGAACCTGCAGGGTGACACTCCAACCAACTGAGCCACACTGGGCAGGAATGTAATGAATATTTTTTTTAAAAATTAGCGATATATATTTTTTAATATAAATTATAACACAATAAATTACTGTCATAAAAGTATACTATGAAAATGAATAACAGAAATGTAGATTTACTTTTTGTAGAGAAATTCTCCAGCTGCTACTGCTACTGGCCGGTGAGCTGAATATACCAGATGATAGACATTTTCACAATCTTCTGCAGTAAGAACTTCTTCACTACTCCTAAAAAGAAATAAACAGTAAGTAGTAGTCTTTTTTGTAATGTTATAATTTTAAGAATATTGAGTATAGAAATCCATGCTCATACTTTCAACTATTTGTATTAAGAAAAATTTAAAAGACATCAACTTTATCTGATTATCATTTATCAGTAAAAGCTTGCCCTGACAAAAATAGCTGAGTGTCTTGTTAACATCTAAAATCAATGGAAGGTAAAATTAGAGTCATTAACAAAGGAAAAGACATATATAGTGAAGAGAAGTAATAAGGTTGACAAGGACACTAAAGAAAAATGAAGAAAAAACATATTAACTAATATAGAAATAAAGTGGTAGCATACCAAGAGCTTAGTTAATAATCACAGAGAACACTGCATATATTTCACAGTATCGATAATATGAAGGAGAAATATTGTACCATTAAAATATACTAACACCCCAGAAACCACACCATAATGAAGAATAGTTAATCCATCATGTACTAAACACCATATAAGGCAATGGAAATCGATTTACTAATTAAAATTCAAGTGCCAAAGACCTTGTATGTTTTTAGTCTACTGTGAGATAAACAGTTCAGGTTTTTACTATTATATGTAAATTAAGAATCACAGGACCATCCCAGAGAGAAGAGCCTAAGTACATTAAATGTTTAGCTGAGGATCTCAGATTCTTTTTGTTGTTTTTTTTTTTTTGTTGTGCTCAAGATTTTCAGAAGTCTGATGTCAAAGAAAATATTACTTCTTTTTGAGAAATAAAACCAAAATGTTAAAATACAAGTTTCAAAAACACTTTGATTTAAACTATTCTATATATAATATTGGACTGTTTTTGGAAAAAATCACTCATTTATCATAAAAAGATACACTGAATGAAATCAGTCACAAATTTAAACTATGTGAAAAGGAATGATCTTTGTAAGATTCAGTTATTAGTCACGTACATGGCTGAACCAACATACATGGCTATCATCCTTAATAAAAATATCAGCTTTCAGAAACAAGGGAAAAAATCTATATTTTTTATGGAGGTATTACGGAGGAAAGTGAGAAGCTACAGAAATAGTAGAATACTATTAGTTTCTTATTTATTTCACAAAATTTTCAATATTTTTAATTACATGTTATAATTTCAATTAGAAATTAAAGAAAAATATAGTAGGTAAGACGACTGCTCAAAATGCCTCCAGTTAATTTTCAGAAAATGTCAGCATATCTAGAGATGCGTCCTTATTAATGACTATGATGTTGTTCATTTTATATAAATGTGGATAACCACTACCACATTCCCACAGGGCTGTTGTAGTCTTCAACAGCCATAAGGTATTTATATAAGATATTGTTTTATATATTAATTCTTCCTCTATTGATAATCATCTAGGCTATTTAAAAACTCTATTACAAACACTATGTTAGAAGAATATGACTATTTAAAAATTTTAAAAGATATTGCCAAACTTCTCTCCAAAGACGTATCAACTTACAGTCCCATCAGCAATACATTAAGGCTTGTTTTTGCATAGTCTCAACAATACAGTATATTACCAAACAAACATTTTTGTATTTATGTCAAGCAAAAGGTAACATAATGGTCCCACGTTAGTACACATTTCTCTAAAGTATGTGGCTAAATATCTTTTTATATTCCTAAATTTTTCTTTTCTGTCAATGATCTGGTTACTAACTTTTGTCTACTTTCCTTTTGGGTTTCTGCTAATTTTACTGATTTATTAAAACTGATTCCTGCGCCCTGGCTGGCGTAGCTCAGTGGATTGAGTGCGGGCTGTGAATCAAAGCATCGCAGGTTCGATTCCCAGTCAGGGCACATGCCTAGGTTGCAGGCCATGGCCCCCAGCAACCACACATTGATGTTTCTCTCTTTCTCCCTCCCTTCCCTCTCTAAAAATAAATAAATAAAATCTTAAAAAAACAACCCTGATTCCTCCCCTGGCTGGTGTAGCTGAGTGGATTGAGCGTAGGCTGCGAACCAAAGCATCACAGGTTCGATTCCCAGTCAAGGCACATGCCTGGGTTGCAGGCCACGGCCCCAACAACCGCACACTGATGTTTTTCTCTCTTTCTCTCTCTCCCCCCCCCATCCCTTCCCTCTCTAGAAACAAAAATAAATAAAATCTTAAAAAAAAGAATCTAAAAACAAATAAACAAAAAAAAAAAAACCAACAAATTGATTCCTATGATCCAAATATTTTGCCCAAGCTACCATTTGTTTTATGAGTTTTTGTTTATGCCATTTGTTTATGGTATTTTATATAATATAGATTTTTTAGTTTTTTATGTAGTTAATTGAATGGTTTTTTTATGTCTAGGTTTTATGTCATGCTCAGAAAGATCTTGCTCATTTTACATATAAAATAAAAATTTTCAATCTTCCCAAGTTTTCATCTAATATTTTAAAATGGTTTCATTTACTTGCATTTAAACATTTAATCCATCTAAAAATTCTTTTTTTATGAGAAATTAGATAGGAATCTAATTTATTACTCACCCCCAAATAGAATGTAGTTGTCGCAAAACCAGTTATTTTCTGGTAAGAAAAGCCACCCTCACCCTATACTAGGTTCCTGGATGCAGGTTGTCTGTCTGTATATTGTTCTTTATTCCATGCCACTGATCTCTCTGCCTATCCACCAGTACCAAAATTTAAAAAGTTACTACAGCTTTACAATATGATTGAAAATCTTAGTGGACAGTCATCTCTCATTAATTTTTATCGAATTTCATTGGCTATTCTTACATGATGAAATTTCCATGACTATCAGAATTAACATGCTATGATTAAAAAAAAAAGATCCCTTTTGCAATTATTTGGATCATGTTAACAACCTAAATGTCCACAGACAGATGAATGCATAAATGAAATGTGGTATAAACATAATGGAATATTATTGAGTCTCTAAAAGATATCAAATTCTGATACATGATACAACACAAACAGTGAAGACAACACAGAACGACTAATATTGTATGACTCCACTTATATGAGGTACCTAAAATAGTCAAATTCATAAAGATAGAAAGTAGAACAGTGGTCACCAGGGACTGGGATGATTGGAAGGGGGAGGAATGAAGAGTTAGTCTTTAATGGGTACAGATTTCAGGATGAAAGGGTAAAACACTTCTGCAGATGGATAATGATGAAGGCTGCACAGCAATGTGAACATCATGTTATGCCACTGACCTGTACAATCAAATATATTTAAAATGGTAAATTTGATGTTATATACATTATCACTATCTTTTAAAAAGAAAAAAATTATTTGCATCACTATTACATTTTACCATAATATGTTTAAATTCAGGTTGTTTACAGAGAAGTTTCAGCAAATACTAATTAATAAAAGCGTGACAAAATACAGTAAGCAGAGTTTACTGCACTCAACTATTTAACCTTTCTTCGAGACCATATTAAGAACAGTAAAATGGAAAGAAAACTGACCAAGAGAATGAGAACACGTGAATTCCTAGCTCAGAATTTTTCTAATCCAATGATTTCCTTTTCCTATTTTCTGAACTTGACTGTAAAACCCCATGACTTAAGTTATTAAAATTCAGATCTAGATAATTGAAAGCAAGTTCTCTAAGGCATTCTTTAGATATCTGGACATTAGTAATATGCAATAAATACATACTTACTGTAAAACAAGAGTAAGTAATTTTATTGCTTGTACTGCAACATCATATTCTTTGTCAAGGGTCATAGACACAATTCTATCCTAAGGACAAAAAAATAAAGATTTTTAAAAGGAAAGCAAGGGAAAATACTTTCAGATAATAGGTAATTTTTTAATACTTAAAGTAATACTAACCTTGAACCTACTGGTAAAAAGTTCCAGTTTGGAATTAAGCTCTTTGTTATAATAAAGCCCTTGTAGAGCAGTGAGACATTTGAGTCTTACTTCACCTTGCTAAATGAAATAAGACGAGAAAATGCGTTAAAACTTTGCATGTTTTCAACATGAATATTCAAGATGTATATATTTTCTACTTCCTACAACAGCACTTCTTCAGGAACTCATCTTTGATAATGTGAAAATAGGAATCAATATAAAAATTTAAGACTAAATACCTTTGGGTTTTCATTTGTGTAGATCAAATGAAAATGTTTTGAAAATTTATTCAGAGAAGTAACCCTGGCTGGTGTAGCTCAGTGGATTGAGTGCGGGCTGCGAACCAGGCACTGCAGGTTCAATTCCCAATCGGGGCACATGCCTGGGTTGCAGGCCACGGCCCCCAGCAACCGCACATTGATGTTTCTCTCCCTCTCCCTCTCCCTCTCTCCCCCCCTCCCTTCCCTAATAAATAAATAAAATCTTTAAAAAAATTTATTCAGAGAAATACTATTATGAAAGGTAACAGTAGCATATTTCATACTAAGTTTTCCTTTACAAAAAGTAGAACTTGGAAGGAATATATACAAGGAACTTAAAGGCCAATGAAGAGGCAGCTTCAGAGGAAGGTGGATTAAGAAAAATAAAAAATCAAAAAGTTCAGAGGCCAAGTTGTAATTTATAATCTGGCTAAGACATATGTTTATCGAAAGAGGAATTTTTAAAAATACAGTACTCACATATTAACAAAGCAAGGACTCTACTTACTGGTCTACAAAATGCTTTACCACCCCCACCTACTTGATCCTAGTATTTCAGTAAAAAAGTAATTGAAAATTAAAGGCTAAATCAGTGGCCAAGATTCAAAAATCTACAGGACTTTATGTGATAGGGATTATGTTTTCATGGAACATACAGAACAGAATAAAGGAATGTGGTCCCAGGTTAACCTCCCAGATAACTCTTTTTGAATGAAAGCTGCAGACAGCTATGCCTGTGGGTAGACAGACAAGCAGCCTGTACGGCATATCTTACCTTATCATGCATAGTCCAACCAACATATTTTAAATAACTGTCATTAAGAAAGGCATCACTATACATTTTCATCCAAATGCCAATTTCTTCAATACAAATAGCTCGGATTTCAGCTATTGCATCGCTGAAGGAAAAAAATTATACACATTAGTGCCACCATACCACAGGACTTCTTTATTCAAGAGATGCCAAATAATTCAAACCTACTATGGACACACTGCTATGATAAGTATTACTGGGATTTAAAAGTAGGATTGAAGCATAGACTGTGAATGCCAAGAGTTACAGTTTCGTCAGCAAAGTATAATTATCAGCACATAAATATTTAAAAATAAATAAAAGCACAAACAAAATCTGTTTCCCATCTTTTACACCATGCCATATCACAGCCTCTGCTCATACCTGCTGGGCATGGTGTGTTCAGAAGACAATGGGCACACTAGTCTGGCTAGAACATACTTTTCCAGGTGAGAATTAGTTACACATAACACTGAGACCAAGCTGAATCTAGATTTGAATGGCTGACTAAATTATTTTAATTCATCCTGTAGACACCAGTGAGTCATTGAAGGCTTTTTAGCAGAAAAATAATGCAACAAAAGAATGTTTTAGGAAAACTTCAAAAATCTCTAGGCATGAAAATGATGGAAACAGACAAAGGTAATGATGACAATAGAAATAAAAACAAAGAATGGACAAAGGAACATTACAAAGGATTAACCTAATTCAGTAACTGCCAAATTATGGAAATGAGGAAGAGGTTGAATAAGAATGCCAACATCATTTAAAGAATAGGTCACAGAAGAAATAATGGTAAGATTCCCTACATCTTTCCTCTAGTCATAAAATAGGAAAATAAAACATAACACATCTATCCAAATTTCCCCACTGATATTCAAATGGCAAAGAAGAGAGTCAGGACTCAGCATGTACAGACTCTACTAACATAACACATTCAAAAGAAATGGAGTACTCTATACCCTGGCTCCTAATAATAGCAGTAGCTTCCATTTGCTGGGCAGCTACAAGTTAAAAATCAACACTAACCCATTTTTCAGATAGAAAACATCAAGTTGCCTTGAGTGTCTCATTCCATGGAAGAACTTAGATTCTAACACTGATCTTACTCCATCACTCTTTCCACTAACATACTGCCCTTACAAACTTGAGTAGAGTAAGAATTATACAGGAAAAAAAAAAACTCTCCTGACTTACCGGTATCTATGTACAAACACTCCCTTAAATATTGCATTCATCATATTTTCTATTTCATCCTGATTTTCTTGAAGCTGAAAAACACATAGAATTTCTTTCAATTGTAATGGAAGACAACCAAAAGAACATTTAAAATTTGTTAAAGTACAAATGCAGTGTTGTGGTGGTTACATCTAATTTTTAATTCCACTAGACAAGAGTAACCACATAGGAAAAATCAACAGCTGTTGTATATTGGGTTAAGTCCCTTGATATCTGGAATATGTGACTTGGCTGTTAATGTTTGGCTGGTAGATTAATTTTTTCTAATGCTCACAAATTTCCATTGCATAAGGGCATATAAAGAAATCTGCTAAGTAGTTTATCATAATACATATTATCTACTATATAACATATATGTCTATATAAAAAAAGCATAACAATATTTGATTATGTTGATCTTTATTTTCTGAAAAAGAAGTGTCACGCTAACTAGTGACTGTTAAAAAAAAGAGCAAACAAAAGGGATTAGAGTAACAAAACTTGGTAAAAAACCCGTCTCCCTACTAAATTGTTTTGAGGAAAACAAGGCTCACCTGAAAAAAAAAAAAAAACAACAATCAAATATTTCAAATTTGGTTTATTTATCTACTCCCATATATTTTCAATTCAGAGCCCGAGAGTTCAGAGAAAAATGTTTTAGAGCTTGAGAGTTATAAGAAAAATCTTTCACAATCTACATATCAATTAGCTTTGAGGTTATGTTTTGTGCTTTCATAAAATGTTTTATTTTCCTTTTCACGAATATAATCTTGCCCTGGCTGGTGTGGCTCAGTGGATTGAGTGCCTTCCTGTGAACGAAAGGGTCACCAGTTCAATTCCTAGTCAGGGGCACACAAGAGGCAACCACACATTGATGTCTCTCTCCCTCTCTCCCTCCCTTCACCTCTCTCTAAAAATAAATAAAATATTTTAAAAATATATCTTGCATTTCCAAATAATTCTAACAAGGGGATGCACTTCTGTTCAGCAGCACAGACAGTCACAGGTACAGGTAGGTGGTCTTTCATCGTGTTTTTTCTTTAAAGATTTTATTTATTTTTAGATAGAGGGGGTGGGAGGGAGAAAGAAGGGAGAGAAACATCAATGTGTGGTTGCTTCTCATGCTCCCCCAATTGGAGCCCTGTCCCACCCCCCAGGCATGTGCGATGATTGGAAACTGAACCTGTGACCCTTTGGTTCAGAGGCTAGTGCTCAATCCAGAGCCATACCAATCAGGTCACCGTATTTTAAAACTCACAACCTAACTTAGAAGTGTTAATATCCTATATTTGTACTGAAATTTTAAGCTAAAAATTCTTTCCGTAAATCCACTCAGTCTGTGTTTGCCATCTTAAATTTATGTCCAAGAAATAGGCCAAAATTTCAAGGACTAAAACATGTGTTATGTTCGCCTAACAAATCATGATGAAATATATTAATTAAATTAAGGGAAAAAGGTCAGTTTTCATTTCAAACTATATGAAACCGATGAGGTATTTAGGTATCAGGGAAATATGAGTAAGATTTTTCTGGCTTTTCTTGAGTTGAGGCATTTTTAAAAGTTATTGGCTACCTCAGAAATAACCAACTTTAAATTACAGCTATGCCCTCAATGTCAAAATCAAGTAATTTATAGATTACCATGCCAAGTACTTTAACTCAACAGCACTATTAACATTTTTGGAACATCAGACTTCGCCTATTATAAATAAAAGTAAACATCCCCAATATCAGATAGCAAAATATCGTATCATCAAGGAAGGAACAATTTAAATCACAAACACAATATCCAAAGATTGTATTTACTATTCAGCAAAAGACTGAAAATATATTTTCCTTATTCAAAGATGAATTTAGTGGTCAGTCATTAATGTTAACCAACTGCTTCTACACCACACAAAAAAGCCACCAAGTGAGATACCATCAATAGCTTTAAGTTATTTTTCGAAGTGATTTCATGTACGTGAAAACTTATTTTATCCTGACAACAAGCTGAAGGAGAAAATTATGATATTTTCACTGTAGAGATGAATAATACTACAGCTTAAAACACCTTGTCAATCCTGCCCAGGACTTCATACTTGAAGCCTCAAACTCTTAATTGCCAGTCCACACAGAAAGAAAATATATGCAAAAGGTCCTGCTGGCATGGATGGCCAACAAAACTAAGACATATAAACAACCTGAAATACATTATTTTAAATTTAAATCTTAGCAAAAACTTTATCTGATGAACTAGTACAGCTATATCATTAATGGTGACCAAGTTGGTCACATACTTTACCTCTTTCCGCTTTTGTAGTAGGAGTTCTAGCCTCTCATTGGCTCGTTTTCCAATCATTTTATTTCGTTCTGCTTCATACTGTCTCTGTGTATTATCCATATTAATGCTAAGATTTAGTGCCACATTCACCAAAGCTGTCATCAACTTCATAGCTATGTTTAAATGGAAAAAACACTGAAATTAGTCTCACAGACACAAAATTAAACAAATTAAGATCAAGTAAAGAGAAATTAAGACAAAAATGGGCTATTATGCTTCCAACAGAAAAGTACAGCTGCCCTGGCTGGTGTGGCTCAGTGGATTGAGCACCAGTCTGTGAACAGAAAGTCTACCAGGTTCGATTCCCAGTCAAGAAATGTACTTGAGTGGTGGGCAAGCATAAGGCAGCTGACAGATGTTTCTCCCCATCTCTATCTCCTTCCTGTCCCTCTTCTCTAAAAATACCTGAACAAAAAAGTCTTAAAAAAAATGAGAGTACAGCTGCCACATCTGACAACAATAAAACAGCTAATGAATGAGTATTAAATACTTGTTGTATGTCACTCAGTCACCTATGTTAAGAACTTTTCATAGATTATCTCCTAATCCTTACAACAGCCCTCAAAATTAAGTTTTATTAGGTTGACCAAAAAGTTAGTTACATTTTTGCCTGTACAATGACTCTAGTAGTGCTTAGTTGTCTTTTAATTTCATTCCAAATAATTCTGTTGCATTGTATTATGGCAGCTGTCATATCAGCATACATTAAAAAAAAACAAAAACGGGTAAATTTTTATGCAGCCATTTTAATAAGGAAGATGGAAGATACACAACATTTTTGGCATATTATACTTCATTTCAAGAAAGGTAAAAACAAAACTGAATGGCAAAAAAAAAAAAGAAAAGACTCGTGTACTGTATGCAGAAGGGGCCGGGACTGATTGAACATGTCAAAACTGGTTTGTGAATTTTATTGGCACTACTAACATTTGGGCCAAATATTTCTTTGCTGTGGGGCTGTCTTATGCATCAGAAGATGTTTAACAATTGAGCGCGAGCTGCGGCGAACCAAAGCATCGCAGGTTCGATTCCGAGTCAGGGCACATGCCTGGGTTGCAGGCCACGGCCCCCAGCAACTGCACATTGATGTTTCTCTTTCTCTCTCTTTCTCCCTCTCTTCCCTCTCTAAAAATAAATAAATAAAATCTTTAAAAAAAATTTTTTTTTAAAAAAGAAGATGTTTAACAGCACCCCTGACCTCTACCAATTAGTAGCCAAGAGTGGAGATAGCCCACATGCTGAAAGTATCTAAGTCAATAAAGGTACTGGTAAAAATGAAAATTGTGTCCTTTTTAAAATTATACTTTATTGATGATGCTATTAGAGTTGTCCCAATTTTCCCCTTTTGCCACATTCCTCCCAGCATACCTCACTCCCTCAGTCAATCCCCCCACTATTGTTCATGTCCATGGGCCATGCATGTAAGTTCTTTGGCTACTCCATTTCCTACACTGTACTTTACATCCCCATGGCTATTCTGTAACTGCCTATTTATACTTCTTAATTCCTTCACCTCATCACTCTTTCCCCTGCCATACCCAACCCATCTGACAACCACGAAAACATTCTCCACATCCATGACTCTGCCCCTGTTCTTGTTTGTTTTTCAGATTCAATTGTTCATAGTTACATATTTTTGCCATTTTATTGTTCATAGTTTTGATCTTTTTCTTCAGTAAGTCCCTTTCACATTTCATATAGTAATGGTTTGATGACGATGAATTCCTTTAGCTCTTTCTGTCTGGGAAGCTCCTTATCTGCCCTTCAATTCTAAATGATATCTTTTCTGGGTAGAGCAAGCTTTGCTGTAGGTCCCTGCTTTTCATGACTTTGAATATTTCTTGCCAATCCCTTCTAGCCTGCAAAGTTTCTTTTGAGAAATTCAGCTGACAGTCTGATGGGAACTTTCCTGTAGGTGACTAACTTCTTTTCTCTTGCTACATTTACATTTCTCCCTTTATCTTTAATATTTGGCATTTTAATTATGATGTGTCTTGGAGTGGACCTCTTCGCATCCATCTTGTTTAGGACTCTGTGCTTCCTGAATTTGCATATCTATTATGATCACCATATTACGCAAACTGTCCTTAATTATTTTTTCCAATAGATGTCCAATTGCTTGCTCTTTCTCATCCCCTTCTGGCACCCTTATGATGTGAATTTGGGACCTTCTGAACTTGTCCCAGAGGCTGTTTATACTATCCTCATTTTTTGAGTCTTTTTCCTTCTTCTTGTTCTGATTGGTTGTTTTTTTGGTTCCTTATGTTTCAGACTGTTGATTTGATTGTCGGCTTTATCCACTCTACTGTTGTTTCCCTGTAAGCTGTTCTTTATTTCAATTAGTGTATCCTTAGCTTCTAACTTGATCTTTTTTTATGCAGCTGAGGTCCTCGCTAAGTTCCTTGACCATCCTTATAACCAGTGTTTTGAACTCTGCATCTGATATATATTTTTTAAATATTTTATTTATTTATTTTTAGAGAGGGAAACGAGGGAGAAAGAAAGAGAGAGAGAAACATCAATGTGCGGTTGCTGGGGGCTGTAGCCTACAACCCAGGCATGTGCCCTGACTGGGAATAGAACCTGCAATGCTTTGGTTCGCAGCCCACGCTCAATCCACTGAGCTATGCCAGCCAGGGCCTGATATATTTCTTATCACCATTTCATTTAGCTCTTTTTCTGGAGTTTTGATCTGTTCTTTCATTTGGGCCATGTTTCTTTGCCTTCTCATTTTGGCAGGCTACCTGTGTTTGTTTCTATGTATTAGGTGGAGCTGCTATGACTCCCTGTCTTGGCAGTGTGGCCTAATGTAGCAGGTGTCCTGTAGGGTCCAGTGGCACAGCCTCCCAATCACCCAAGCTGGGTATTCGAGGTGTGTCCTTCATGTGGCTTGAATA
>PVIA01018678.1:0-12176 GCA_004024845.1 Tonatia bakeri | reverse complement strand
GTGTGGCCAAGTGTAGGAGGAGTCGGAAATAGGGCTGCAGAGGAAGTTTGGCGCGGGGATTTAAACCCAGACACGGCAGCCATAGGAGAGAACCACGAGGCTTTGGCAGAGTAGAGGGCACCCACAGCCCTGTGAGAGAGAATTCACCATGTGGATTTAGCAGAAAGTTGCCACTCGGCCAATGCCGAGTGGCAACCCCATCTCCCCACAGCTCTGTGGGGAGAACCACGTGGATTTGGCTGAGTATAGGTCTCCTGCATCTCTGAGGGGAGAGAACCACGCGGATTTGGCTGAGTGGGGACTCCCGTGGTCCTGCAGAGGAAAGAGGACCACGTGGCTGGACTGGTGGAGAAAGGACCACATGGCTGGAGCAGTGGAGAGAGGACCACGCACCTTTGCCAGAGTGGGTTCCCCCACAGCAGTAGTAGGGGGAACCATCACCCGGTTTTAGCAGAGATTCCGGCGACACAGCTGATGGTGCCGAGAACCGAGAGGCCTACCAGCCAAGCACATATTACTGGGAAGAACCAGACACTGCCTGAGACTGGACTTCTATTTCCTTTCCTGAGATACGGTACCCCATACTGGGCAAGGGGGAAGGAAGAACTGTGTGCATTAGTGGGTGTTTTAAGGGACTTTAAGATTTAGATAAAAACATTAGGTCACTGCCTTAAGTTAGTATAGCACAAAATAAACGTTTTCCTTTCCTTTTCACAAATCTCTGGCATTGAGAGATTATCTTTCCTTTATGGCGGCGGACAAGACGGACCCGAATTTCTTTCAGTAAGAGCATCACCGTCCTGGGCTCCTGGGCCCCCCTTGTTTGATTGTTCCTGCTCTGTAACATTCTGACAATTTAAGCTAGTTCTTACCATCGTATCTATGGAACAATTAGGATCACTTTAGTTATTTTACTATTAGGATCTTGTGCTCATCTATCTAAACCTTTTTTTTTCTTTTATCAAGAAATCCATGGAACACAAGTGCTTCCCATTCACATGAGAGTTTTATTTTGTTTAGCTTGTTTTTTTAGCTTCCTTCCTCTTTTGTAGTGCCTTAGAGAGTGAGGGACAAGAGGATTATTTTAGAAAGATTTAGCTCATGCATAAAATAACTCCTTTTTTCATTCATCAAAAGCTAAGTTATCAGAGGGCAAAAATAATCTCTTTCCCCCTCAGTGGATATGAAAAGACACATAGGCGACCAACCCCAAGATATCCACTCAGGCTTCAAGACCCTTTACAGCACGCAGTCTAACACATGTTCTCCTGATGCCACACTCCTTCCTACCTGCCTTATGCATTTAGTGTTGGCAAGTCTAGGGTCAACTCAGACTCAAGTCTGAGCACCCAGAGAAAGACAGCCCCACAGTGCTAGAGAAATCTAGAGTATCAGTCTATTTATTAAAAACTACCCCCAAAAAATCATTCTGAAAAGAAGGAACCAAAGCTTTTCTTTTGGACCATGGCCAAGTTCTCATTTTACAGTCAGCAGCAGGTCCCAGCACTCTAAAACAGAAACACTAACTGCATATTTTCCTCTACAGCTGGAAAGCAAGCATGAAGTCCTGCCAGAGAGACCACAGGGGGCCTCCAGGGGACTTCTTACCACATGCCCCATTACAGGAACCATTGCAGACATTTTCCTTTCATTGAAGCAGTATAAATTCCCAAAAGGCACTGATCTGCATTTGACCTCCATGTACATTAGTAAATACATAAACTAAAAATATGAAGTATCTCCCATGAATAACACTAAAACAGGTAAACACGTAAGCCTCCCTAACCCATCCCAAAATTACCTGAAGTATCACTTTCCTCAGGTAACATCAATCCTTCTTGAAGCAGTTGCTTTTAACAGTTTTCTGGAAACTAAATACCATCCTAGCAAGCTACTACTCTACAGAGCTGATAAAAACTAATAATTGAGCTGCAAACACCAAGTTTGGCAAACTTTAGCTACAGAAAACCATTAATCTGATGGCATTTTAGAGGTCTCCACAAAATTACATTTTCAAAATGAAATAAACGCAGTCTCCCAAACTGGGCTGCACTGGAACAAGGAAACAGCCGGAGACAGCAATGAATTACAAACGGCATGCTAATTACCAGTCTACATCCAGAAATAGCTGAAGACTGCAAGATTTTATTGTTAAAATAACTACAGCCTTTATTCTAGGGTTGGGCAAAAGCATCTGATATATTCAAATGCTTCAGCTTCTAAACATAATCACATTTATGTGTACTTATTTGGGAGGGAAAGCTGGTAGAGAAAAACACTGGGGGCTGGGGCATGGGTTCCCAGAGACAGCTGTGGGTAAATACAGAGAGCTGACCAGCAGTGACTGTCTACCAGCATAACCAAACCTACCCACTGTGGCTGATGGATGGGGGCTGTCCTGCTTGCCCTCTTAGTGGCACCCATCTCAAACCCTACGAAGAAAAAAAGGTGACAGACAAGACTAAGTTTCTACACAGTATCTCTTAGCACCTTCACATTTCCACAGTAGATGAATGACCAGTAACAGTGCCCAGAGAGTTATACAGAGCTCAGATTAGAATCCTGACTTCACAAACTTTATAATTTGCTAGAGAGGAAAACAGGAGAGAGTGCATAAGCATGACAGAAACCTGGTCATTTCATGCCACTGCCCTTGGTTCCCTAAGGACAAGATGAGCACCTCTCCCTGAATACGGGAGTTCAGATCAAAAGATAAATATCTCACCCAAGGTTCCTGTTTGTGCTGTGGGTACAGAGCATGGACTTTGAGGTTTAATTTCAGAATTTGAATTTGAGCCCTATTTAAATACTAACACACCTATGCCCTAAACCTCAACCTTATATCATCTAATTACCCCTCTATACTTATCCCATCCTCCCACCCTGCTCACAAATTCTAGAATGTACCAGCAGCAAGTTTCCTTCAAGGTCATCTAGTCCAGAAAAATTCCTCCAGGCTTAATAGGGCTGTAGGAAAAGGAAAAGAGTATTCTTGAGTCAAATAAGTTTAGGAAATTCTGGTTTTAACACTACTAAGGTTTTCTTTACTGCAGAGCTCCTCAGGGCCTCTAGTATGATAAAAGTACATTAAGAACATCCAAGAACGGGATATATAGTAACAGGCAGCATTTATAAATTCAGCTGACTGGGGAATCTTTTCTTTAGCCCACCTCTACGACCAGCATTCCTCTGAACACACACTAGAATAAGCTTTGAGCCCACCTTCACCTTCAGCCATTGGACAAACATTTGCTGGGCACCAACTGTAGCCAGGAACACACCAGGTGATGAGGATATAAAAATGGAAAAGACACACATTTCTCCAGGTAGCTGAGGATAATGCAATTCTGAGAGCTGCTCAAAGTCATTCAGCTATTGACCAACTGGTTTCAGAGTTCAACTGGCTGCCAGCTCCCAGTTCACCACACTTTCTTCCTTACCACACCCCATCTCTGATCATAATAGGTGTTTGGCCTTAGAAATGTAAGATCAGACAGAGGTCTCCGGAGAGAAGTCAGCAGCAGCCTAGATCCTTCATTAAAATAAAATATGATGCTTTGCCTTTGCCCACTTGAACAATCCTATGCATTGTTAAACCAAGGAATTCTTGGGTGATTGACAATATAAAAATGTAATAAAGATATCAAATTCCCTGATCCTGCTGTCACTTGAGTTTTCATCTCATGGCCAATTCTCACATATCCACCCAAAAAATAAGCAGAGATGGTTCCAGGCATGCCTACTGGGACAAACCTAGGAGGACAGCTGACCTCAGAAGGCAGCAGCACCAACCAGGATAGACAGCAGTCCCTTCATCACAGCATTCCCTAGGGCAGGGAACATGGCTGGCTCCAAGGATGCCACATCCTTAGAAGAAAGGCCACCAGGGCAGAGGTTGACCCCTTATCCTGTTCCCCTCAAGAGAGCTCAGGTTCCCACCACAATCATCTGTTCCACATTGAGAGCTTGGTCACACAGGTGTGGATGGGAGTGTGGGAAGAGAAGCCATAGTCTGCCCTCTGCCCTCAACAAGCCCCACCTGTAATGAAGCACTTGCTGGGCCTTAAAACCAAGCCTCTCCGGAAACAAGCAAGGTCCTGGGGAGGGCAGAATTCCTCAGGAGCCAAGACTTGTCAGACACTGGGTAAAGCCAGATGGGCTGTAACCAGCTGTTCCCATTTCCAATACATTCCTTAAGTGCAGGCATTCCCTCTTCAGACAGAGCCAGCAGCTTAATCATTAGAGGCTGATCTGTGTAAGAACCTGGTAGGCAGTTTTTCAACCTGCCCCCTTTTCTGAAGGGAACCACACTCTCCAGGAGCCCAGGGGCACTGGACTCCCATTCGTTTCTATACCCATATATGGGGACCTAAAATACTCTTCATCACCAAAACAGATATTACCAACAACATCCTTACAGAGGTCACAAGTCTGAATGTCTCCCCAAAATTCACTTGTCATTGTCATGCCAGTCTGGTCTTTCCACTAAAATCTAAAAGTTGTATCACAGAGGGCTTTAATCCTAAATGCAGGTCTGACTCTAAAGAGTGCTCTACTCCCTACTCCCATCACTTCCTCTGAAGCTGGAGGTTGGTGAGAGGGGCGTTACTCAACTTGATGCTGTGAAAAAGAGCAGGTGTTCCAAAATTAAAACTCTAAAGAAAGATTCAAAAATGCCTTTTCTTTGAGCTATCAAACAGGCACACCATAAACTTGTAAAGCTCCACTACTTCCATTAAAAGTTGTTAATTTCTAGAGAATCTGGCCCAGCATTAATCTTCCAGTTACATGCATTTACCATCCACAGCAGCGGGGTGCAAATGATTGTGAAGATTGTTCTACTGTCTTGATACTAACTAGGGCCAGTTTATAAAAATAATCTTTACTTCTTTTTTTATGAATGTCACCAAAAATGCCTACATACTCCATAAATCATCATTCTAAGCATTCCGTCCTAGAACTTTAGAGGGGATGACAAAGCCATCCCATGGATGTTTCCCCTAGAATTTCAAGAATGGAGTAATTTTGGACAAGCTCATCTGTTCAGATCATACATCACTTACCAACTTGTGCTTTCCTAGAGTGTGACAATGGGCATGCTGATGTCTCTACTGGTCTAGGCCTCAGAACAATCCCAAGTCGAAGAAGATGGGCTTAAACGACTGCTGCATCCCAGGTGCTCAACAGCACCTACTGTCAATGCTGACCTGACCACAGGAAGTATGCTAATCCAAGTACATTTTCATCCAAGTTCCCTGGCCCCTTATGCCAGTGAATTTCTACCAGATTCTACAGAATGCCAACTTTCTATTAATAAATCCCAAGGTTCTCTGCTGTTTTAAAAAAGCTAACTGCCCCCTCCCTCTTGTAGTACCTCACTCACCCTGGGACCAGAGCCCTGCCCCCGAACAGTGTCAGGGAGGTTGTCTCTACACAGCCACCTGGCTCCCCCATGATTATGCCAGACCTCTTGTACTACGGTGTCCCTGTGTGTCCCACTACATGCCTGCTCGAGGGAGCTCTCCTGGTCAGCACCTACAAATAAGACACGTCCCTCTCTACTTCCGGCTTTAGTCCAAACTCTGGCGCCAGTCCATATGCCTTCCACTCTAAGGATCAAAGAAAATCCTGCCCATTGTCTTCGATACAACAGATAGGCCTGGTACATTAGATTTGAAATTTGGGGACCAATATTATAGCTCTGGAGTTTAAGAAACTTTTACCACATGTTTCAATAAGTGGAGTAGGTACTTCCCTTCAATCCGGTCCCTGTATTTACCTGGGAGCCCCCCATAAGAAGGGTTGAACTGTCCTAGCCCTCTATGGGACACTAGAGAAAGGGCTATGTGACATCTACTAGGCTAGAAAACAACAAAGGGTGCAGCACCACCCTTCCCTCCTTCCCCTCCACCTGAAAGTCCTCAAAGCAAACCCTCCAAGATGTAGAGACCCTCAGGTCACTCCATTCTAACATCCACTCCTATGAACATCCGCCATGGGGGAACAAAGACCTCTTATCAAAAGGGTGGTAATTTTCTTACCAACCATGCAGCAAAATGATAAACAAATCCCACAAGAGAAAATTAAGCAGTGAATTGATATACTGATAAAGGCCACAAAAGGCCAGACACTCCATGAACAGTACCTCCCTCAAATCTACAAATATCCTATGTAAGCTTCAGCTATTATCTCATTTTACAGAGGAGGAAACTGAAATGCAGAGAAGTGAATTAACTACCCCAGGTCATGTAACTTGTAAATGGTATGCCCAAAAATCAAACCCGGGTCTGTCTGCCTTCAAAGATCATGAATTTTTCACATAGCCATGTGATAATGAGCTTGTAGAAAGCACATATCTAAATTAAAAATATATATATCAAAGACTGAAATAAAATGCACAGAGAATAAAATAGCAGTTGTGTGAAGATAATAAAACCATACATGACTTTTAGCCTTTTCTGTTTTATATTTTAATAAAATACTGTTTATAAATCAAAACTGCATGTGTATCAGTGAAGGGGTATTTTCCATTAGTTCTATTATAACTTCTTAAGAAAACAAAATGGGTCCTGTCAGTCACCAGTGCCATTCACTGACAGGCATGTGGAAGGCAAAGACCGCTGGCCCTACACGGTAAGAGGCTGGCCATGTGATTGATCCTGGTCACTTCTGGACCAGAGTTTGTAATTGCTGGAAGAAGCCTTTCCAGAGCTCCCTTTCTCTACTTTACACAAGCTTATATTTAAGAATTAAAAAGATTCCATTTTGCAGTCACCTCTAACTATGTGGAAGTAATCTTCCTGCATTCTATTCCTGCCTCCTTTCATCTTGGAATTATGCCACACAACCCTTGTGGGGATGAATGGGGGAAAGCAGTCCGAACAGTGTAACGTAGCACAGGCTGCTATACACTGGAAAGGCAAGAGTGCTGGTTCTGCTCCTGTCTCTGTGACTAACTACACAGTCCTGCAAAAGTCACTCACCCTCTCGAGGCATTAGGTTTTCCTCTTCGTACAATACAAAAGAAGGACTCAATGATCTATGCGGTTACTTGAGTTCCAATATTTCTTTTGATTTCTGCCTTTGTCACTGTACTACGCTCAATCTCTCACACAAACACCATCTAAAACTGTTTTTAAAAGTACATGTATCAAAATATACAATATAGTTTACTTCTATTGGAGAAGTCATATAGCCTAACAGGAATATGTATATTTAAATGACAGCAGCTATGCCACTTGTTTTAAGTATTCATAAACATATATTGCCTAAAATAACAACATAAAAATTATCTTTCCACTTAAAAGTCACCAGACCACTACCACCATAATTCACGAAGTATACTATACTAAACATTTCAAGGTATAGTTAACCTTTTAATATTCATTCTACAGGTTTAAACTTCATTCAAGTCATTTGGCTATGTGAAACTACGTTTAATGTTACTAGCAGTCTTGGGTGATGTCACAATTATAGGCTGACATGTGGAGCCATGTCAAGGAAGCCCTGTGCCCACATCTTGCACATCCAAATGCAGGAGCTGCTGGTTCTCCCTGATTCAGGCTCAGGCATAGTGATCTCCATATGCACAGCTTGATGGGGGAATGATTCTACACAAGGTATCATACAAAAGAATCAAATTTCAGGTTTCCCCAGTCATGAGGTCCATCACCATTTTCCAGGATGTTGGGCACATTATGCAAGGTTATACATGTTGTTATGTCAAGGGCAAGCTCCTATATGAGGGAAAATTCCAAGCAAGAGGAGTAAAGCAAATACCTCAAGCTTCTACAAAGTCCAGATGCCAACAGGGGCCTCACTATTAAACAAAAATAAACAACTTCCCTTAGAAAAGCTTTTGGTTTAATTTCTCACTTGCAAACAAAGATTCCACAACTCGTTTCTTTCAAGGCAAGAAGGGTATGGCTACAAATTAGTTTTATTTTCACTGTGCTTGATTATTACAAAATATCTGACCAGTCACCAAACCTCTCTTTGTTCTTGAGCATTTTCTAAGGACTAATGAACAAATCTGATGGAATTACTTCCATATCCATTGTTAGTAGTGACAGTTCCTCAGATCTCCTATTAATAATCTCTCGTTATTCCATATAAGACCAAACTAAAAAGATAAACATTTTTTTTTACTATTCTATTGGCACCCAAACAAGAACGATGCCCTAACATCAGTTGTAATGGAAAAAGTGCACAACCAGAACTTTCCTACCCATCATTAAAACTATCATTTTCAAAAGGCCTTGGCACAACATCTTTCATCCACATCCTCCCACTGGTGGTGCAGGCTACAGAAAAGAGCTCTCACTGCAGGGCTCATTCCACCTCTTACTAAGGGTCTGACCTTAGGCAAGTCATTTAATCTCTCCGATTTCTATTTCCTCACTTGTGATTGAGGTTCTTGAAAATATATTAGTGTTGTTCCCTCTCAGTTCTAAAGAAAATTACTGTATTTTTTGGACTATTAACACACACTTCCTCCGCCCAAATTTCAGAGGAATAATGGTTGTTAATGCTGCTGTTGAGTTCTGTTTACCTTTACATTGGTGAAATATTATGTTATTTATATTATTAAATATTTTACCACATTTTTTGCTTCAAATTTTTTTTCCTATTTTCCTCTAAAACCTAGGTGCATCTTATGGTCCCAAAAAATATGATGTATACCTAGATCTCCTGTTAATAACAGCTTTAAACTATAACAGACCTCATCCTTTTTATGAGAAAAATCACTTGCTATATATTCAGATTGAATGATTTAAGGCTTTTTAAGAGCAGGCTATCACAATTATATTGTATTTAAGCCATTTCTTGTCAGGTCCTTCTGATGTGCTCCCAGCCTACAGCCTCAGAGTAACAGTCACCTTGACCAGCATTTAACATGTACATTTCTCAGCTCACTTCACAGAATTAAACTTAAACAGCCATAGGTTAAAAGAAGAACCATTAGAACAAAAATGTCATCCTGACCTCAGAAATAATTAACATAAATTTAGAAAGAGCTACCTCTGAATTTGTAGCAAAGGACTCTTCCAGCCAATACAAACCAAACCCATGAGCCTCACACATGTGAAATCCCTAAAGAAGATAGGCTTAACTCAGACAGTGCCATTAACATATGATTTTCTGGGCTGAAAGCAAGGCAAAGCACAATACTTTTTTTAGAAGTTTAAAGGTAAACTTTAAAAGTACCTCCAAAGGATAGTCAGCAGAGGTGACAATGACTAATGAAGTACTACTGACACCTGAAAATTCACAAGCAATGTGAAAAAACAAAAAGGGAAGGTGACATTCATCCAAGACTTCTTTCTTAGTGATGCAGTCAGACATTTTAAGTAAAAAAGTACCTTAAAGTTATGGTTTAATCCAAAAATGAACACTAAGATAACTGTACTACCATATTTCTTCTGTGATGGCAAGTGCTGGTGTAATACAATCTTCCAGTACAGCCAGCTCATTTGTGTGTGATTACCATATATTTGCATAAATTCCACATGAGTATTTTTTTCTCTTCATGCATCTAAATTTAATTCAATAATTTCAGTATTTGATCAGAGATGGTAAAGGGGAAATAGAAGCCATCAAATAATCATAGTCAAACTACTGCTGACTTAGGAAAAAAACACAAACATATACACTAACACATGAGAATAGTTACAGTTTGTCTATATGACAAAAGCTTCCCAGCAGCAATCTAGAAAAATATCTCCTCTCCTTTTACCCACTCTACTAAATAAATATGTCCACGAAAGGATCCATTTTCCCAAAACAAAAACGGATTTAATACTACAGAGGCCATCCATCGAAGGAATGTAAAACTGAGTCACAAGAAATGCTGACCCCAGGTCCAATGCTTCAAAGATTGCCAAAAAAAGTGTAACTTTTCCAAGATCTAAACCACTGATTTCAAGTTTGTGTTTCCACCATGTGTCTGCCTAAAAATTAAGAAGTCAACACTGAAGATTCACAGTATTCCTCTGACTGGGTGTCCAAGCTCCAAAACTATGACACATCCACCTCAGAAGCATCCTCACCAACACCCAGAACTGATCTGCCAGAGCATACTGTCTCAGTCATCATCCCATTCCTGAGTATCCCCTGGGTTGAATATATCCCAGATCTCTACAGGGGCCTTTCAACCACAGAATTACCAGGAAACAAGCAAAGGTGGGGCAAATGTAAAAACCTGTATCAGTACTGATGAAACCCCCCAAAGTAGAAGGCAGCTTATTGCTGCCTCATTTATCAGAAAATAAATCCACCACATAATAACCAGAAAACAGTATGGTGCTAAACTGTGCTTCCATTTCTTATGCTTCAATTTCTTCACCTGGAGGCATGATTTTTAAAGGCTTCCCATATTTACATTATACATTTTGGAGAACTGGGCATGAGAAAATTTACCCAAAGAGTGTCCTCTCTCCTTTCTCAAAATGTAATGGAGATGTTTCATTTCATCTGGTATTATGAAGGGTATCCCTAAGCCTGAAGACTAAAGACTGCCTAGAATGTTTCTAGATGCTAAAAATATTCAAGTTTCCCTGACCTAAGTCATCTCAAGCTACACAATCATCTGAGTTAACTGGAGAAAGTAAGAAGAATAAAGTATGGATCACAGAATCACAAATATGTAGGACACACCCAGGAAAAATGTCAGCAGCAGATACAATAATATATATGCATATCAAGGTGAAGCCAACGTTATTGTTACTATTTGCCATATGCTTCTGAAACACCTATGGCAATGAACTAAGACCTTCATAAATGCTTTACCATTATTTCTACCATCCAAATAGGAACAAAATAGCTCCTTGAGGCCAGGAAAATTCTGAATCCCACAGAGTTTCCTCCTCACCTGCTGAGCTCTTGTATAGCACACAACAAATACATGAGGTCTGACTAAATTCAAAACGCCCAATATCTAGCACTTGTTTTTGATAGCCTAGAGGGAAAAATTTGTTTTACAGGCATTTTCTAAGATTTCAACAGATTGACTCAAAAAGTAGCCTCATCAGCTAGATTTGAGGGCAATATTTCCCTCATAAGCAGAAAACTCCCAATATTGTGCCCTCTACTTGGGACATTCAATCAATGTAAGCATTAAAAAGGAACATAATTTTCAAAAAAATTATAAGCTTAAAAATGCAGGAGAGAAGAACCAAGATGGTAGTAGGTTGGGTAGAGGCAACACTAACCTCTTCCCAGGACAAAACTGGAATTACAACTAAACTATAGAAAAATCACCCTGAATTGCCAACTGAACACTAGCTAGAGAGAAGCCTTATAACCAAGGACTTACAGAAAAAAAACACTTCACCACATGGAGACTGGCAGGAAATACAGAGTCATGGAAGGTCTGTCTGGGCTACCACATGTGGCAGTTGAAGTTCAAGTTGGATATTTCACAGGCTGGGGAGTTTCCCCCTGAAAAGCGTGGGGTCTGAAGCCTAAGCTGGGCTCCCCAGCCTAGAGGACCGGAACTGGGAAAGGAACCCGGATAAAATCCAATAGAAAAGCAGCAAGGTTTCTGTCTGCCAGGGAGAGATGCCTAGAGATTCAGAGAACCTCTTAAAGGACCAAGACACAAAATATCATTTGCAGCCACTTACCCCCGGGCTCTGGCAGAGGGAGGACAGAGCAGACTAAAGCCATGCGAAAACAGTCTGGGGTTGCTGGCTCAGGGGTGAGAGCTGAGGGATCAGCTGTCAGGATTCCCATGCTCAGTAATTCCACATATTGCAGAAGCCATCTTTCTTGGGCGGAGCATTTCCCTCCATGCTTCATTAACCTGGGGGAAGCAATAGCCCCAGCCACAAGAAGCCCTCTCATGGCATGAAGCTTAAGCCAAGATGCTGAGAAATATAGCTGGAGGCACTTTCACAGATTTAGCATAACAGAAAGTCTGCAGATGAAGGAGGATCTCAGTGAGTTCTGATACCTCAGCTGACCCTCCCTGAGACCAGTGCTGGTAAAAGTGACCCTTGGTTGTCAGCATGGTTCTTTCTGCACACACCCAGGTGAATCACAGAGAGCAACAAACTGTGAATAGCTGATAGCTCCAAAAAGGTGGCCCAGGGCCAGTCACAGGCAGCAACTGAGTCTTTGGAGATCTACCTAATACATAGAAATAAACAAAAAGAGGGAGCCAAAATAAGAAAAGA
>PVIA01018677.1:0-12201 GCA_004024845.1 Tonatia bakeri | reverse complement strand
GCAGCCATAGAGGAGAGAACCACGCGGATTTGGCTGAGTGGGGACTCCCGTGGTCCTGGGGGAGAGAGGACCACGTGGCTGGAGTGGTGGAGAAAGGACCACATGGCTGGAGCAGTGGAGAGAGGACCACGCACCTTTGCCAGAGTGGGGACCCCCACAGCAGTAGTAGGGGGAACCGTCACCCGGTTTTAGCAGAGATTCCGGCGACGTAGCTGATGGTGCTGAGAACCTAGAGAGGCCTACCAGCTGAGCACGGATTACTGGGAATAACCAGACATTGCCTGAGACTGGACTTCTATTTCCTTTCCTGAGATACGGTACCCCATACTGGGCAAGGGGGAAGGAAGGACTGTGTGCGTTTGTGGGTGTTTTAAGGGACTTTAAGATTTTGATAAAGACATTAGGTCATTACCTTAAGTTTGTATAGCACTAAATAAACGTTTTCCTTTCCTTATCACGCATCTCTGGCATTGAGAGATATCTTTCCTTTAAGGCGGCGGACAAGATGGACCTGAGTCTCTTTCCGTAAGAGTATTATCGTTCCAGGCCCCCTTGGGTTTTGGTTTCTGTAACAGACTAAAATTAAAAGGACAATTAAAACAAACAAACAGTAGCCATTGTAGCAAGATTCAGGATTAACCAGACTTATCCTACATTGTTGGTGGGAGAGTGAATCAGTATAGTTTGGAAAACAATTTGGCAGTACCTACTAAGGTCCCAAGGTAAACTCTATGATGTCATTCTTTTCCTCAGTATATACCCAAGAGACAAAAAGCTGTCTATGCCCACTGAAGGCACACAAATGTTACACAGCAGCTTTATTTGTAACAGCTTAAAACTGGAAACAACCCAGATGTCCAGCAGGATGAGTGGAAGCAAACTTGATTTACCACACAATGGAATATTGCATGGCACTGAACAAGGACAGACAGTTGTCTCTTACAAATGACAGGTGCGAATCTCTAAAATATTGTATCAAGTAAAAGAAACCAACCACAAAATGGCAATAAATAACTGTGATTCAGGTTATTTACATGAAATTTAAAAACAGGCAGAACTGAAGTGCCCTGATAGTTAATGTGACCTTAGGGAGTATTGACTGGGAAGGGCCACACGAGGGCCTTCTGGGGTGCTGGATATGTTGTATATTTTGATCTGGGCAGTGGCCTGACTAATATATACACATGTACAAAGTCAAGTTCTACACTTCAGGTTTGTTCACTGCATGTAAGTTTTCAATGGATAAAAGGAGGGGGAGAAAAAGACAATTGTAATGTCATCATCGTGAAAGGGGTGTCCTTGTTTTCAGCCTTCCTCCAGTAAGTCTGCCTCCTGACCAATGAAGGATACCTGTGGCTCACTGGTGAGGTTCAGCAGTTTAGGTTTCTCTCCATCCAAATGAGTGGAACAGGTAAGCATTTTATTCCACCATGACTTTTAGGTGGCAAGGAGCTTCATGTTATTTTGCATCTAAGAGTTTTACAGGTTTAGCTCTTACATTTCGATCTTTTATTTAAGAGTTTAAAATTAAAACCTTCCCCCAACGCTAGTCCATGAAGGTGTGGCTCCCAGATCACTGAAGAACTTGTTAGGAAAGCAGATTCTTGGGTCTGCTCAGAAACCTGCCTTCTAACAAGGCTTCTACGGATTCTGCTGCACACCAATATTTGAGACCCACTAAGCTAAGACCTTGGGGAGCAGAACCCTGGAGAGGGAACTGTCTTCAAGCACTTCTTGGACGTTCTTCTTTATCTAAACTAGAAGACTTTTGAGTGTAGATCTGTGGAATAAAAATCTGAGCTGTGGAATTCTGGGTCAAAGGATTTTGACAGATATTACCAAATCACCCTCCCAAACGTTGCACCCGCCTTCCTCAGCCATGGGACCTGGACGTGCCAGCCTCTCAGCAGCCTCCCAGGGACTGGGTGTTATCAGGCCTACTGATCCCTGCCAATCTGATAGGAAACACAAAGAAGATACTTACTGCTTTAATTGCCATTTCTCTAGTTATGAGTGAAGTGGAGACTTTTATCAGCCCTGTGCATTTCTCTTTAAACTGCTGGTTTGTATTCGTTACTTACTTCGTTCTGGGTGGTTCTAAGTCTGAGGATGGAGGAAAGGGCCTTCTGCCAGTCACCCCCGTCACTCTTCCCCCTGGCTTGTTTTTGACCTTGGTTTATAGTGTGCCTTACCAGACAGAAGTTTCCAGTGTTCCTATAGTCAGTTGAGGGATCCCGGGTTCAGTGTGCTGCTTTCACTCTCCTAATATTAGAAATAAATTCACCTATTCTTTTCTCTGGTATTGTATGATCTTATTTTTTATATATAAATTCTGCATCCGTTTGGAATTTATTTTAACAAGGGATAGAATAGGGCTCCCACTTTATTCGCCCCCAACATGATTGGTTAGTTTTCCTACCACCTTTCTCTTCTAATTTAAACGTCACCTTAAGTAGAAATTGACTCTTCCTATGCATTGAGGTCTGTTCCTGGTTTTCTGTTCTGTTCCACTGGGTTATCGATTCATTTCTTCTTTAAACACATTGCTTCACAGATTATACTGTCATACTGTGGTTTATCATCTGACAAGTCTAGCCTGATCGTGTTATTTTGCTTTTTCAGGGTTTTCCTGGCTCTTATTTATTTCCCCAGTTGAGTTTCATATCAACGTTTTGACAAGTTCCCCACCTGACAAGCAAAAAAGTCCTGTGAGCAGAGTTGACTCTTAAACATGGGTTTGAACTTCACAGGTCCACGTACATGGGGACTTTCTCAATAAACATACAGTCTGCCCTCTGCAGCCTCAGTCTCGCTTCCAAAGATTCCCCCATCCACTGACAGAAAACAGCCTTTTCAGTCTGCAGCCGGGAGTCTGCCGATGCAGAGGGCTGACTGTGCCCCTTTATACAGGGCCCTGAGCATCTGCAGGGGGTCCTGGAATGAGTTCCCTGTGGACACTGAGGGGCGACTGCTATTGTTTTGGGGGAATTATAAGTTATACTAAGATTTTCAACTTCAAGTGGTTGGCATCCCTAATCCCACTTTGTTCAAAGGTCACTTGTATTTTAACTAGAATCACAGTGAATTAATAGATTTAATTGAGTATTAGCATTTTAATAATGCTGTGTCTTTCTATTTAAAGGCACAGAATAGAATGTTCCCTGTAAAAGCCCTTATATGTCTTTTAAAGGTTTTTCTGAATATTTTATCTTTTTGAGTGCTATTGTCACTTCACTTTCTGGCTATGATATTTTCTGATAGGTTCTGTTTTGTTTTTTGTTTTTTGTTTTTTAATATAAAGGAAGGCTACTGAGTTTTGTATATTAACCTTGGAAACTGCCCTTATCCTGAATTCTCTTATCATCTCCGATAATTGGGCATTTTTCAGTCACATTGTCCATACATAATTTTGCTATTCTGCCCTGGCTGGTGTGGCTCAGTGGACTGAGCACAGGCTGCAAACCAAAGGGTCGCCAGTTTGATTCCCAGTCAGGGCACAAGCCTGGGATGTAGGCAGGTCCCCAGTGGGGGCACGTGAGAGGCAGCCACACATTGACGTTCCTTTCCCTCTCTTTCTCCCTCCCTTCCCCTCTCTCTAAAAATAAATTTAAAAAACTTTAAAAAATGTTTGCTATTCTGTTATGCTTTTGTTAGTTTTCAGCAGGCTTGGGTGTGGATATTTGTCAAATCTCTTTTTGGCATCTATTGAGAAATTATATTGTTCTTCTTTAATCTATTAATATGGCCAATTTTGTTAGGAATTCTCTAATATTATTGAATCACCTGGATGTTACTAGGATGAACTTACTCAGATGCGATGAATGATTCTTTTGTTGATGAATATATGCTTGCATTTTATTTGAGATTTTTGCACCTCAAGCTCAGTCATACTTAATCTTATTCAGATTTTCTACATTTCTCCCTATATTTTGTCTTCTCGGTAGGTTGTGAGCTGATGGTCTCGATTACAATGTTTTGCCCAATTTCTACTTGCATTTTCTGTATACTGTTACTCTCAACTATCATGTCTGACTCTTGAGTTTGAAGCTCTGCTATTCAGTGCACAGAGATTTCTAAAAATCAGCTTCTTAACATGGATACTGCTCTCTCTTCTGTTTAACTTCCTTCCATCTCATTTAACATTTTTATTTTGAATTTCACCTTGACTGACGGTAGCACTGCAGCCTCAGCACAGTATTCGTGTCTCTGGTTTACATTTTACTTCCAGCTTTTCCAAGCCGAGTTTGGTAAAGATGCATCTCTTCTACACAACACAAAATAGGACATTGTCCTCTGACCCAGCGTGCCCATCTTTTCTCTATTATCGGGACCAGCGTATCTCATGTGTATTTGTTGATATAACTGATGCATTAGCCTTACTTCTGTCATCTTATCTTCTGTGTTTTCTATTTTAATGCTTCCTCTGTTCTCGGTTTTACTATGTGTATTCTTTTGTTTTCTTTGATATGCATGTGTGTGCACACATGTGTTTGCATTTTTGTCTGGTGATTTGAAGGTTTATAGTCTGCTTTTAATTTGTCTAGTGGCTGCCTTTATATTGAGTTATTTTTCTGCCAAGAGAAGAAAACCTTCATATGTAGGGAAAGAGTCATATTCTCAAAGGCTGAACCTTGGCCCCACCCTCCCATCTCCAAATTCCTGACATCGTATCTTCGGTGTGAAAAATGGTGGTAGTCTTGCCCTGAAGCCAAAGGTTCAGGGTAGTCAAGATTCCCAACCTGCCACTGAATTGCTGCTTGCACTGGCCACCTATGGCAAAGAGCCACGAGGGGATGCTGTATCTGTGTCTCCTCTCTCATATCTATACCTCACGTGAATATCTTTTCCTTAACTGTCTCTTCCTTGCTGCCCATCTCTCTACAGTGTCTGAAAAGACAAAGCTGGAGAGGACGTGAGTAGGGGACATCGACCCTTCTCGCCATTTGGTTCTGCAGATATTGAGATGAGGGGCCAGACTGTTGCCCACCAGCTGGTGTTTGTAAATATAGGGGTGTGTGATTGGCGGTGTCAGAGGCAAGGGTTGTGTGTGTGTGTGTGTGTGTGTGTGCGCGCGCGTGTGTGTTTACTTTTAAATCTGTGAATTGATGCTGGTTGATCAGTTATTGTACCGACAGATAATGGCACACTCAAAATAGGACGCTTTTTGGAAAGCTTATTTACAAAAAGACTGTTTGCAGACGTGTGGGTGTAGGAGCACCCCGAGGAATGGTGCAGTAACCTGCAGGAACCCCAGCAGATTCCCACCAATAGGCCTGAAGGGGGCAAGGAGAGGAGGAGAGCCCCAGAAGGAGAGGAGGGGAGCCCCAGAAGGAGAGGAGGGGAGCCCCAGAAGGAGAGAGCTGAGGAGAGAGAGTGGGCAGGCCGCCTTGGGAGGGTCAGCAGCCCCTCAATGAAGGAAACGTCTGACACATGGAGATTCACAGACGGGCACCCAGGGGACTACCTGCCTTGATTTCAGTCTCTTCTCTCCCTTTCCTGCTGGGGCTCCCCGTGGCTAACCCCACCTGGGATCCATAAGTTTGTTCATCTTATCTTGCACAGGAATTCAGTGATAAATAGGACAAAAAAAAGTCACCAGGTACGTTTCACGCATGTTTCCTCCAAATACACGGAGAGAAGACACCTTTAGGAATGCTGTCGACTACCAGTAACAGAGTGACTTCAGACAGATGGGCTGACTTCCGTACCGTAACAGGGAGGCTGGAAGCAGGCAGACACGTGCCTTCGATAATGTCAGGGCTGGTGTGTAGAATCTGCTCAGGCTTAACCTGTGCTGGTGCTTCAGGATGACTGCCCAGCACCGGGCATCGTGACCACAGTTATGTTAGGAAGGAAGGGGAAGGGGGGTCCTAGCGTGTACACCCTATTTTGTTTCTAAAAAACAAAGTTTTTTATGGAAGTACCCTCGGCAGACTTCCCATCATATTTCATCAGCCAGCACCGGGTCTCCCATCCCAGCGAGGGAGACTGCGCACATAGGAAGTGGGCCGTCACGGCTGGTTCAGACCACTTGTCACCGACTGCCTGACACGGGAGATCTTGGTGCACAGATCAAAACCAGGGAACTGTTATCGAGAAAGAAGGGGTGGAATAAATTCTGCATCCACAATGAACAAGGCTTGCCACAGTGGTTGGACTCAACAATACAGCCGATTGTCTGCTGGCACTCGCTCTGGACGGGACAGCAATTGCTCTTCCACACTGTGCCATTGATTTTATGTGACATCCAAAAGTGCTGTGGGGTTGAGGGGTTTTGCCAAGAGCTTGCTCTGCCTTTTCTCTGATCAAACTATCTCTCAGCAGCCTGGGACTCCATTTACAAGCCGCAGTGTGAATTGTATTGGTTTTCACCAAAAGTTGGACAACTTTAATGATGTTTCTTTCGTTTTGATCTTTTCTCTGTCTTTCATGATAAAAACACGTTGACATCACACTTTACTGTAGTACTTTCCACGTTCCGGAGAGCCTTGATTGGTTTTCACGCTTTCAGGGCCCGCTGTGAAAATGATGCAAAAGTCTCAATGGGCTTCGTGCCACAACTGGGCAAAACTGCATAATAGATGGTGCCTTCAGGACCTGCGGAAACGTTTTACCAGCTGACAAAATCCCATTCTCAAGCGCTCATTCCCATATCTGTGTCTCTGATTCACACTTTTCCTGCTTGTGTCAAAGTGCCTCATTCTACAACCTCACCTACGCTGGTCTACATAATCACATTTTATATGGCAGTTTTTTGTTACTATTTTCAATGCTGCTTTTATGCTTTAATGAGCCTGTTTGGAAATACTGATCCATCTTTATGACTGGGGGCCATACTACCCTATAATGTTAACAGTGAAGTGAAAACATAACAAATGTAAGCAATTACATGAATGTGGTATAAGACTACTTTAGCAAGTGAACCACAGTCAGTGGCATTTTCTTTACTGAAAATAAAGCGCACTGAACTGGCCAAGTCAGTCCTGGTGGCACAGGCACGCCGACAAGGCCGTGATAACTATTACAAAGGTGATGGATTTCTGTGGAAATCGTTGCTGATCTCACATTTATGAAATGTACGTGAACAGAACTGCCCCTCTGTCCCCTCACACCCACAATTCTCGCAGGTGCTGATGGCTTCTCCCTGTAAATACGTGCAACTCTCAGCCCCGGGGGATTTCTCTGGCCTCAAGAAGATGCTCAGCCAGCACGCAGGGCAGGCTGGGGGCACCAGGGAGCCGATGGCCCTGGCTACAGCCCTCGCCCTCAGTGGACTACGGTAGCTGCTCTGAGGCTGTCCCACGCCACATCCCAGAGGTCCCAGGGGGTCTGAGCTGTGGTTGCAAATACTCATCAGCACCCCCCAGGGTGGTTCGCTTTCCTCCACTGTCTACCTTTTCTTTCCTCCACTAGAGCTTCCCGGGATTACCGGTCAGGTGAAATGCCTGCCTTCAAATCTTTGTCTTGGGACCCGCTTCTAGGGAAAATGAGCCCAAGGCTGTTTTTTCCTCTGAACTACCCTTGCTGGCCGTGAGGGTCATGAGACCCACATGAGGAGAAAATGCGCTAGACATCTGGTCATTTTACAAGTGAAATGACTGAGGCCTGGAGTGAGGGACCTGAGTGCCCATGTCACTCTGTGGTCAGAGGCAGCCCAGCTGGCCCTGGAGCTCCCTGTATTGACAGAGCACAGGCAGAGACCTGAGGCCCCTGGGGGATGTATTAGAGGGTCTGACGGAGCTCCCTGACCTGGGCATGGCTCACAGGGGCCATAGCCCTTCTTAGACTCACCTGGAGGAGCCACTGAGAGAGGACAGGAACCTGCGACCGTAAACTGGGCAGGAGAAGAAGGGCAGGTTAGGCTGGATGGGGCCTGGGCTCCACCACTCTGAGCCTTCTTGTTCCCCTGAGACCCTCCCAGCATGTTCTTCAGCTCTTGTGTGGTGCTGCTCCTATTCCCTGCCATCGCTGAAGGTTTTCTGAGTCTTTCCTACGGAATTCCCCCTCCCAAACATCACACACACACACACACACACACACACACACACACACACACACATCTCTGGGATTAGACTCCAGGCCTGTGGACCTCAAACACACTGTGAGGTGAATTCCTGTCCCACAGAAAAATGCAGGAGATTTCTCTCTGCTTTGTCTTTCCCTGTTTCCTATGAGAGCAGCTTGTGACCCCACCAGCCATTGCCAGAAGAAGTTGGCTTCTGGCCCAGCTTTCTAAATAATATGATGCTCTGTTCCCAATGCCCAACCCACAGACCTTTCCTTATTCCCAGCTGACAGTGGGAAACCTGAGGCTGAGGAAGACCTTATGGCATGAGCCCATGACCTGACCCCCAGATGGTGGCCTTGCCCATGTCAGCGCGGGTTTTGTGAGGGAGCTTGTTTAAGCCATCAGCTCACCCTCACAGCCACCCACACCCCCAGGATGAGGACAGCCTGCTGGGGTCATGGTCCTGCTGGTGAAACCACTGGCCCTCCTGGCTGGGCCCTGCCCAGGTCCCTCACCTCGGTTTCTATGGGGTCATCAGGGATGTCATCCAAGGGAACTGGAGCACAGGCATCAGGGCCAGCTCCTGCAAGAGGAAATTCACTTCCATAACCTTTATGAACTCTGCAGTGGACAGTGCCCAGATTCCCGTTGGGAGCAGCAAGGCGCAGGGACCTTAATGACCCACGGAGCTAAGACTCAGCCCTGCCCTAAGACTCAGCAGTGGGTAGTTCACTCACTGGAAGCTGGAGTAGCCTCAGGGCCTCCATAATGATAGTAGCTGTGATGGTTTAAAAATGTCTACAAACTCTTTCACATTTCTCTTAATCAAAAGGGGGTATCTAATTCCTTTCCCCTTGAACATAGGCAGGCTTATCGACTTGCTTCTAATCAATAAACTGTCAGAGAAATGATACTGTGTGATTTCCAGGGTGAGTTGAAGAAAAGGTGATACAGCTATGGGCTGGCTTTTTCTTGGGACACTCACCCTTGAACCCCAGCCACCGTATGGTGAGAGAGCCCGGCTTGCATGGAGAAGCCACGTGTGGGTGTTCTGACCTCCACTGAAGGTCCCAGCTGACAAGCAGCACCAAATGCCAGATGTGTGAGCGAGCACGTTTCACTGGATTGCAGCCCCCGGCCTCCATGCCTCTTTAGTTACGGGCTATCCTCCCTAAGTCCTGCTGGTATTATATAGATTCTTGAACAAAGTAAACATTGTGTGTTAAGCCACTAAATTGTGCAGGTGGTTTCTTGTGCAACAATAGATAGCCAGAATGATACTAAAGTGCATTGTGTATTTACTAGAGGGCAAACACCGTGTTAAACTCGTTACTGGACTGTAATCACATGTCACCCTCCAGACAGTCCTGTTAGGTAGGTTCTGTGGGATCTCCATCTTATGGAGAAGGGAAACTCAGAGTGGTTGACAGCCCATCTGGATTACAGAGACTGTGAGCAGTAGAAACAGGACCCAAGGCAGTAATGAGCTGGTAAATGTTTAACGACCAGTTCTCTGGGGGGGGGAAGGTCACGATGTGCAGTGTTTGCCAATTTCCATGGTGTAAATGCTCCCACCGTGGCTGATTTCATGCTCCCGGCACTGAGGTGAATTTGGGAAGCAACAGGCACACTCAACCCTCCAGGCAGTTGGTGGCAGCTCCTGTCCACCACTGGGAGCAGGCTGCCAGCCCAGGTCCCCCGTTGAAAGGAGAATGTGTGTGGGGAAGGATGGGCAGGAGAGCCCTCCAGATTTCTCCCTTGAAATCCAGGGCGAGCTGTGGAAAAGTAATTTTGTGCGTTCACTCAGGCCATTTACTGAACTGACTATTTACGCCAGGGCTGCTCTAGTCATGGACCATTAGCAGCAAATAATACAGACAAGGTCTCTGCTCTGCTGGAATTTTCTTTTTAGCAGGACAGAGATGGAGAGACTCAAAGGCTAGGGCATCCTGAGAAGTCTGAGTTATTCTGGGAGTGGGAGAGGGAGAGCGAAGTGGAGCCCAGACTGAGAATGTCACAGTGAGTCCCCAAAAGGGACTCCCTTCCCTTTTCTATCCCTTCCCTTTGGGGAAACTCTGAGTCAGAAATGTCTCAAGCCTGTTTGACTGGGAGTCTCCCTCCCAGCCCAGCGAAGCAGCCCCAGGAAAGGAGGAACCCAGGTTTCCCAGGACTACCACCACGAGCCCCCTCCTGTCCCCATCCCTCCACCTGCTGAGAAGCTTGCTGAAGTTGCCCTGAGGCCCATGGGAGTCTGGTTCTACTAGGACCCTTAAGTGGGTGCCTGTCCTCGCACCTGCAATAGAGATAAGAACTAGTGTACAGTCCTGAAATGATTTTCGCCTGGAGCAGATTGTTAACTGGAAAACAAAATTGCTTCTCCTCCAAAGGAATCTATGCTCTGCAGATAAGTAACCTGCCTAAGGCACAGCTTCATCAGGATGACAAGGACTCGCTTTCCTCCGCGAGGACAACATCCAAGTGTGTGCAGTTTCATCCAGGGAGGGGCTTTATTTTTGATGTACAAGACTGAAAAATCTTGCCCTGGCCAGGCAGCTCAGTTGGTTAGAACACTGTCCTGATACACCAAGGTTGCAGGTTTGATCCCGGGTTGGGACACAAATCAATGAATGCATCAGTAAGTGGGATAACAAATGAGTGGTTCTCTCTCTCCTTTCCCCTCTCTCTCTCAAATCAGTTTTAAGATTGAAAATCTTAAAGTATGACATGTAATATTATTGAAAAGATGCCAATTTGTGAAGAATTGAGCTTTCCTGACATCCAGGGCTGGGCAGAGGTGGGGTGGGGTGGGGGATTAAGTAACTGAGAGGCATTACAGGGAGCAATAGGACATGGCTCATACCAGATTTTTGGTGTCGCTGCTCCTAAAGCCATCGGCCACACTTACACTTCCAGCACCTCTGTTCCCTGCTGCCCTCCCAGGCTCCTTCGATTCTCTTCCTCAAGTCCCAGTGTTCCCCAAGCCTGTTTTCCAGGCGATTAGGAGAAATGTGGATGTACTTTCTGTAAAATTGTATCTTTCTTGCCACAGGAAAGTCTGTTTTTTGTTGTTGTTTTAAATTTTACTGCAACTTTCTTTTTTAAAAAAAAGTTAATTAATTAATTTTTTAACAGCAGACAAGGGAGGGAGAAAGAGAGTGAGAGAAACATCAATGTGTGGTTGCCTCCTGCACACCCCCAAGTGGGGACCTGGCCTGCAACCCAGGCATATGCCCTGTCAAAGACCAGCGCTCAATCCACTCAGCCACACCAGCCAGTGCTGTTTTCTTTCTTTCTTTTTTTTAAACTCTAGTCTCTTCCCTTTGATAAAATTTAAACATATCCATGCTTAAAAATATCCAAGCTGGAAGAAAATGAAAAGTCAGGTCTTCTTCCTTCTGCTCACTCCAGGTCTCTGTACTTGGGGTATTATAAATAGGTTTGGTTTTGGTTTTGGTTTTGGTTTTGGTTTTGGTCTCTTTCCAGAAACAGCCTATATGCATTGCACACACATGCCTCATCCTCCTTGACCTATGGGGGGCATTTATCCCAGCCCTCCCTGTGCCTCTGTCCCTGTGCCTCTGTCTCTGTCTCCTATGAGACACACTGGTGTCCCTAGCCTGGGGCTCGGCTCTCTGTTCTCCTGTCTTACCCATTGCTTTTTTGGAGGATCCTTGCCTGGTTCTAGTTTATCTCTCAATCTCTAAATATCAGATGACCCCAGGGCAATGACCTTTGCCCCTTTTCTATCTGTGTCCACCTCTCAAGTGGCCCCTTCTCCAGCTTTGTATATCATCCTCTCCCCTGACCCCTGTGCTGGGCCTGTTCCCCTTGCTGTCCCCAGGCCCACTCTCTACCCTTCTCCCAACTCTGTGCCTGGGGACTGACCTGTGTGAGCCATCAGGGACCCCCTTGCCCTCAGGCTTTCCATGGGGTCTGACCACTGGCCCACAGAGACATGCATTTGGAGGGAGGGAGGGAGGGAAGGAGGGAGGAGAGAGAGGTGAGGATGTATATTCTCCCTGTAGGGTTCCCAAGGACTGGCTGCACTTCCCCACCAGAGGCCTTGGCTCTTGTCGGTTGGCAACATTCAAACATGTACATCAAAAAGAAATCTCCTTTCTTGGATGAAATCACACCAGTTTGGACGTGGTCCTCTCCACTTTGCTCTCTCTGTCCCCAGGTTCCAGCAACTC
>PVIA01018676.1:0-12183 GCA_004024845.1 Tonatia bakeri | reverse complement strand
TTTCCCCCCCCCCCCCAGGTTTTGTCCATGTGTCCTTTATACTTGTCCCTGTAGACCCTTCCCCTTTTCCCCTGAAATTCCCTCCCCTCTCCCCTCTGGACACTGTCAGCCTGTTCTCTATTTCAGTGTCTTAGGTTATATTTTGCTTGCTTGTTTGTTTTGTTGATTAGGTTCCTGTTAAAGGTGAGATCATATGTATTTGTCTTTCACTGCCTGGCTTATTTCGCTTAGCATAATGCTTTCCAGCTCCATCCATGCTGCTGCAAAGGGTAGGAGCTCCTTCTTTCTTTCTGCTGCATAGAATTCCATTGTGTAAATGTACCATGGTTTTTCGATCCACTCATTTACTGATATGCACCTAGGTTGTTTCCAGAACTTGGCTATTGTAAAGTGTGCTGCTATGAACATGGGGGTGCATAGGTTCTTTTGGATTGGTGTTTCAGGGTTCTTAGGATATAATCCCAGCAGTGGAATTGCTGGGTCAAAAGGCAGATCCATTTTGAGTTTTCTGAAATTCCATACTGTTTTCCATAGTGGTTGTACCAGTCTGCAATCCCACCAACAGTGCACTAAGGTTCCCTTTTCTCCACAACCTCTCCAACACTTGTTTGTTGCTTTGTTTATGATGGTCATTCTGACTGGTGTGAAGTGATATCTCATTGTGGTTTTAATTTGCATCTCTGTGATAGCTAGTGATATTGAACATCTTTTCTGGATCCTCTGTATGTCCTCCTTGGAGAAGTGTCTGTTCAAGTCCTTTGCCCATTTTTAAATTGGGTTGCTTGTCTTCTTAGAGTGGAGTCATGTGAGTTCTTTATATATTTTGGAGATTAAACTATTGTCTGAGGTATCATTGGCAAATACGTTTTTCCATACAGTTGGTTTTCTTTTTATTTTAATACTGTTTTCTTTAGCTGTGCAGAAGCTTTTTATTTTGACGAGATCTCATTTTTTTATTCTTTCCTTTATGTCCCTTGCTCTAGGGAAATATCAGTGAAAGTGTTGCTGCGTGAAATATCTGAGATTTTTCTGCCTGTGTCCTCTTCTAGGACTTTAATGGTGTCATGGCTTATATTTAAGTCTTTTATCCACCTTGAATTTATTTTTGTGTATGGTGTAAGTTGGTGCTTGAGTTTCATTTTTTTTTTTTAATGTAGCTGCCCAGTTCTCTCAACACCATTTGTTGAAGAGGCTATTTTTATTCCATTTTATGTTGTTGCCCCTTTGTTGAATATTAATTGACCATAGAGACTTGGGTTTATTTCTGGGCTCTCTGTTCTGTTCCCCTGGTCCATTTGCCTGTTTTTATGCCAGTACCAGGCTGTTTTGATTACAGTGGCCTTGGTATACAGTTTGGTATCAGGTATTGTGATCCCTCCTACTTTACTCTTCTTTCTCAAAATTGCAGCAGCTATTCCAGGTCATTTATGGTTCTATATAAATTTTTGAAGTGCTTGTTCTATAGTTTTCAACAATTTTCATAAACTTCTGTGGCACAAAAAAATACAGTATATTTTTTGCTAATGAGACATAATATATGCATAATTTTGATTTATTTACAAATAATAATAGTAATAATAATAATAACTTACTTTTTTTCTCCAAAGTGACTTTTTAAAACATAGGCTTTAAAAAACCTATATTTGTATATAAATATTCCTAGTACCAAGAATTAATCAAACAGATGCCTCCTTATTATGTGTGATGACCAATAAGATGCAACTCTGTTATGTGACCTATGTATTTGCAGTTGAAGACAGGGCATTCACACCAGATGGCTATTGTTGTATTGGCTGTCGTCATGCTTTTTATTTGACAATCTAAGGGAAAGGGAGTCTGTGGCCCTAACTAAACAGTTGGCTATTGCATGTTTTAGAAATCCTTATGGCACACTGCTTGAAAATTGCTGGTCTAGAATAAGGTCTTATATTGGCAGTTTGGAATTTCTGATGATGAGCTATGTTGAGAATATGACAAATCCAGTCATCAAGCCAGACTGGGCCAAATGTTATTTGAAACATATAACTGACAAGGATTAGTATTTAGGGTAAATAAAGAGGAAAGAAAAACGACATGTAAAAGGGGCACAGCATTTGAAGAGATTTCACAGAGGAGAACCTTCAATAAACATTTGAAAATATATGAAATTCATTAATGATCAAGGATAGTCAAACAACATACTACTTCACACATATAAAATTGGCAAACATTGGAAAGATAAATATTATGATGTTGATAATCAGGAACTCTTGAATACTGTTAATGAGTAACAATAAGAATTGGAACATTTTGTCAAAAACTGCATTGGAAATATTAGTCAAGACATATTTATTCAAGACTATTGCAAGAGAGGAGGAAGACTGAACTAAACTTTGCTGAAATTAAAGGTGAGGGGAATTTTATGTTCTGGAGTGAGCTAGTGGAAAAAGTTCTGGAGTACATTATGGATGAATGAAGATGTTAGCTTTGATGTAGGGGAAAAAGAAGAGAAGAAAATGGAAATGAGGAGGTTAATGTAGAGAATTTAACATCCCAAATAGCATTTTATTTCTTAAACAAAAAATGATCTGAAACAATTCTGGACACATCTTTATATTTTTAAATATGAAATAGTTCAGTGTTTCATAATAGTATGTAGCTTAACAACTCCTTAACTTTTTGAAATTTAAATTGCCATAGCTCTGTAAAAATATAAAATATTGGTGTTTGTATATATCCATATATATGTAACTGTATGAGGTTTTTATGACTTCTGTAACAAATTACTACAGCATTGGAAGCTTAATACAACAGAGGTTTATTCTCTCCTAGTTCTGGAAGCCAGAAGTCCAAAATGAGTATCATTGGGTTGAAAACAAGGTGTCAGCATGGTTGTGCACCCTCCAAAGGCTCTGTGGGAGAAAATGTTCCTTTACTCTTACAGTTTCTGTTGGCTGCCAGCATTCTTAAGTTGTGACTCCATCTCTGCAGCCATCAACACCATCATCTTCAAATCTCTTTTTGTTCCACCTTCATATTGCCTTCTCTTTTATGTGTGTGTGCCTGGTTCAAATCTCCCCCTTCTCTCTTATATGACACTTGTGTCTGTTTAGGACCCACTTAGGTAACACAGCAATCATCACCCTGTTGTCCATGTCCATGACTTCTTTTTCATTTTTGCTGTCCCTCTGTCCCCTAACCCGCTTGACCCCCATAACTGTCATCCTGCTCTATATTTGTGAGTCTGTCTCCATTTTGCTTGTTAGTTCAGTTTGTTCATTAAATTCCACATATGAGTGAAATCATATGGTATTTGTCTTTCTCTGACTGGCTTATTACACTTGGTATAATGTTCTCCATATCCATCCATGCTGTTGCAATGGATAAAATTTTCTCCTTTATTATGGCTAAGTAGTATTCCATTGTGTAAATGTCCCAGAGTTGTTTTATTCACTCATCTACTGATGGACACTTGTGCTGTTTCCATATCTTGGCAACTGTAAATATGCTGCAATGAACATAGGGGTGATATGTTCTTTTGTACATGTTTTGAGTTTCTTTGGATAAATTCTCAGAAGTGGAATTGCTGGGTCAAAAGGCAGTTCCATTTTTATTTTTCTGAGGTATCTTTATGCTGCTTTCTACAGTGGCTGTACCAATCTACATTCCCATCAAAGTGCAAAAACATTTCCCTTTCTCCACATCCTTGCCAGCACTTATTGTTTGTTGATTTGTTGATGATGGCCATTCAGATTAGTGTGAGGCGGTATCTTATTGTGGTTCCAATTTTAACTTCTCTGATAATTAGTGATGTGGTTCCAATTTTAACTTCTCTGATGTTGAACATCTTTTCATATGTCCATTGGCCATCTATATGTCCTCTTTGGAAAAGTGTCTATTCAGGACCTTTACCCATTTTTTAACTGGGTTTCTTTTTTTTTTTGTTGGTATTTAGTTCTTTAAGTTCTTTATAAATTTTGGATATAACCTTTTCTCAGATGTACTGGCAAATATGTTCTCCCATTTAGTGGGTTGTTTTTTTATTTTGCTAATGGTTTTCTTTGCTGTGAAAAACCTTTTTAGTTTAATGCAGTCCCATTTGTTGATATTTTTTGTTTCTTTTGCCAGAGGAAATGTATCATATAAAATATTACTATGAGTAATGTTGGAGATTTTACTGCCTATGTTTTCCTCTAGAATTTTTATGGTTTTGAGTCTAACATATAAGTCTTTAATCCATTTTGCATTTACTCTTATGTGTGGCATAAGAAGGTAGTCTAGTTTCACTTTTTTCAGTGTATCTGTATGATTTTCCCAACATCATTTATTGAATAAACTATTTTTAGCCCATTGTATGTGCTTGCTTCCCCTGTCTAATATTAGTTGAATATGAAGGTGTGGGTTTATTTCTAGGCTCTATTTTTGTTTCCATTGATATATGTGTCTGTTTTTATGCCAGTACCATGCTGTTTTGATTTCTATGACCTTATACTATAGTTTAATATTAGGTAGCTTGATTCCTCCAACTTTGTTCACCTTTCTCAAGGTTTCCATGGCTATTTGAGGCATTGTGTGGTTCCATAGAAATTTTTAAAATATTTTTTATAGTTTTGGGAAATATGTCATTGGTATCTTGATAGTAATTGGGGTATTATGGACATTTTAATGATGTTGATTCTTCCTATCCATCAACATGGTGTGTGCTTCCACTTATTTGTATCTTCTTCAATTTCTGTCTTCAGTGTCTTATTTTTTTCCGAGTACAGGTCTTTTACATCCTTGGTTAGATTTTTTCCTATGTATTTTATTATTTTTGGAGCAATTGTGAATAGGATTATTTTATTTATTTCCCTTTCTCATAGTTCATTATTGAGACATATATAAAAGTGAAACTAATTTCTGAATATTAATTTGTATCTTGCTACTTTTCTGAATTCATTTATCAGTTCTAGTAGTTTCTTGGTGGAACCCTTGGGGTTCTTTATGTACAGTATCATGTCATTTGCAAATAAAGACAGTTTTACTTCTTCTATTCCAATTTGGATGCCTTTTATTTCTTCTTCTTGTCTAATTGCTATGGGTAGGACTTACAGTACTTCCAAAATCAGATAAAGACACTACAAAAAAGAAAATTAATGGTCAATATCCCCGATGAACAAAGATGCTAAAATACTTAACAAAATATCAGTAAAACAGTACAGCAACACATCAAGAATATCATATACCATGGTCAAATGGGATTTATTCTGGGAATGCAAAATTTGTACAACATTTGCAAATAAATAAATGTGATATACCACATAAACAAAAAGGATAAAAACTACACTATCTTATCAATAGATGCATAAAAACATTTGATAAAATTCAGCATCCATTTATGATAAGAGCTCTAGCAAAGTGGGAATAGAGGGAACATATCTAAATATAATAAAGGCCTTATATGATAAACCCACTGCCTGCATCATACTCAATAAGCAAAAACTACAAGCATTCCCCTAAAGATTGGAAACAGGGCAGGGATGTTTGCTTACACCTCTCCTATTCAACATAGTTAATTCACTTTTAAAGTTTTTGTTTGGTGTCCATCTCTTTTTAGTACGTGTCTAAGAACTTCCTTGAAGATGGAGTGGACATCATTATATCCACAATTACCACTTTTCTGTGGCATTTAGAGTCAGTCTTTCTTTTAATTATTTTCCTCTATGAGACATTTCAGGTCCCCAACAAGCAAATACTTGTCAGGTGATCCCTCAAGTTTATCAGACATTTTTAGACATGTCTCAGACTCAGAAGTGCCATAACTTGAGCTGTTCCCTCACAAATACACTTTAGCTTCTCTCAAGTCTATCTTACCAGCTAAAGTCTGAAATCCCACCCTGGCACAGCCTAGACTCAAATTGATAGTTCTACTTTATGAAGTCTGTATGGAAAAAGTCCAGCCATTGCTACTATAATGAGAACAGTTTGCACAACATTGATGTAATGTGGCTGCCAAGGAGAGTGGACTGGAATGTGCATGCGTGAACAATGACAACTTCACTGTACTTGTCAGTGGGGTCGGTAGAAGCCATTGAATGAGCATGTGTACTGTGTGGCCATCTCACTAAAAATAACTGGGCAAGTAGAGCAGTGAATGTGCATCAAATTTTGTTTTAAGCTTGAACACTCCTCTGCGGAAACTATTTGGATGATTCAAGAAGGCTGAAGCTACGGACAACTGGTGATTGGCAGCTTCATCACAACAACACACCTGCTCATGAATCACAACTTGGGCAGAGTTTTTTTGCAAAATATCAAATCACCCAGGTGACTCAGCCCCCTTACAGTGCAGATTTGGCACCCTGCAACTTCTGGCTTTTCCAAAAACTAAAATCACCTTTGAAAGGGAAGAGATTTCAGACCATTGGTAAGATTCAGGAAATACAACGGGGCAGCTGATGGTAATTGGGAGAACTGTGTGAATTCCCAAGGTGCCTACTTTGAAGAGGACTAAAGTGTCATTGTTTTATGTATCATGTTTCTTGTATCATGTATCTTCTTCAATAAATGTCTCTATTTTTTATATTACATAGCTGGATACCTTCCTTACAGACCTCACATGGTGCATTTAACAAGTAACAAATGTTTAGAACAGCTCTTTATCATGAGGGCATTCAATAAGTATCTATCAGGTGTGTATAATGGGCAGGCATTATATCAGTTGTCAGGTATACAAAGATATCTAAGTTACAGCCCTCATCTTCAAGGATTTTAGTCTAATAGAGGCATATTAACACATAATTATAATACATTATTATATATTACATAATATTAGGATATGTGAAACACAGGGATGATATAATAACACAAAGATGGATATGCATATGCACAAAGAGATGAAGATATTAAGGAGGAAACTAAGACATTAGTTTCCATCTAGAGTGGAGAGGTATGTTTATGGTTGGGGAGGGTAGAGAGGAGGGGTTGAAAGTAATGATGTGGAATGTTGATTGAAGGGTGAGCATAGCCCAAATACAAATACTCGATTTCATGCTGAAGAACTTCAACATTGTAGAATTTCTGGAAGAGTATAAACATGGCAGAAACTTGATATTATCTATATAGTATAGGAATGACTCACTGAAGGGGGTATGTTTTGATTAGATAGCACTTGCTACCCAATAGAATGAAGACAGAAAGAGGCATGAAGAGTATTGTGATTGTCTAGGTAAGAGATGATGAACAATACATAATGAGAATGGAAAGAATATTTACATTATTTAGGAAGTAGAATAAACAGGACAGTGACTGGATCTGGGTATTGTGTGAGAGAGAGGTAGGAGTCTTTGAAGACTCTTAGATTTGTGATCTGAATATCTATATGATGATATAATTAAAACTGCTCAAAACAGGGAATACAGAATAGAGAAAATTTTAGGAAGGAGAAATAGTGCATTCTCTGTTATAAGTGACTAGTTAAAGGAGAGGGCAGAAATAGAAAAACAGATAAAATGCAAGGAAAAGTAGAAGAGACAGGAAAAATAAACATGGACAAAGTCAGGTAAAGATAGAAAAACAATGTAAGAGAAAATCATAAGTAGTAGCAGAGTGATGACTAGTCTTATATTTGAGAAGTAATTCCATTTTTGCTTCATGGTAGAATGGCCTCTAAAAGCAATGCCTATTTTAATTTTGCAACTATAAGTGTGGTGGTTGATTTTTATTCATAATTATGTCAAAATAATATAAATATTTGGTTGTTGAATTGAAGAAAAGTAAAGAATAATGAGGACAAAGGAGACCAAAGGAAACAGAGACCAAGTTTGGTTATCCTGCAGTAAAACCTGTATTTATCAATGATGTCAGCTCTTGTAAAGGAATATGTATCTTTTTATGTGTGTAACCCATAGACACAGACAACAGTGTGGTGATGGCCAGCAGAAAGTAGGGGTGGGGGCTGGGTGTAGGTGGGCAAATGGGGACATCTGCAATAGTGTCAACAATAAAAATAAATTAAAAATAAAAAAATAAACAAAAATATTACTGCAGAAATTAACATGAAATCATAGGGTGTCTACAGCTGAAAATTACCCTGAGGATATTGTAGTCCCATTTGAGATGTATAATGGTTGTGGATTTTTTCTATGACCCTTGAACATAAGAAAAAAATCTTTCTTAATTTTTTAAAGTCAAATAAAATCTTGCTAAGCCCTCAGAAAAAGAGGAGATTGATATTACAGAAAAATCAAATTAACTTTTTCACCAGATTAATATTCAGTTATGATATGTGAATCTGAGAGGCTAGAAAGGTGGGCTACATCTTATGACTGTTTTTTAGTTTCTTTCATGCACAGGATAGATAACCATGTCTACCTGTAAGGGCATAAACAAGACATAGACTCCCAGGACTAGAAAGAATTCACATAGATTTGTTTCCAATCACTGCTTTTAGAATTGTTTCCACATAAAACTAATCACACAAGCTTGCCTGGCCAAGTGTTCTTACATTTACAGAACTAAGTATTTTTGTGGGATAGTAAGTCTGATTTGAGAGTAAATATAACATATCCAAATCAATAAACCAATAAATATTTATGAAGAACTGAGTCTTCTTTTGTTCAGGGAATGGAAACCTTGTCAAAACTATGGACCTTACTATGATAAACATTTTAAAACTATTAAAGATTATTTGGATTTTTGCCTCACAAAATCACTATGTACCAAGAGTATTCTTTACTAATTTCATTTTGAAATTGCCAAAGGCAGATATATTTTGAACTATGATTTATATTATAATATCCAATCAACATTTAATTGATTTTCAGTTCCTGAATCTGTGGCTTCAAATTTGATCAATGCAAAGTAGAGGATCAGTAATTAAACAGTAATGATTTTTTCAAATGAAAGTAGTTAACATTATTGTAAATTGCTTTGCTATGAGTAGGTTTAGACTCTTAATGGTTTTGTAAATGATTTTGGGAATAAAACCAAGCTTTCAATTACATTATTATTCCAGGCCTTAGTAAAAAGATTTTAAAGAAATTTATATCAACCTCAGTAAACAAATAAACAAATATATGTAAAACAAGTGTCTATATCTCAGAAAAGATATGTAACAACCTGAGAATTACTTCACTAACTTGTGAGATGGCCTTTTCAGATACATAAGGACCCTCAGATTATTTTGATGATTCACTTGCCAATTCACATGAGATATGCATGGAAAATAGACAGTTGTGTTGGGCAGAAGAACAAAGCAGGCAAGAAATGAGCAAGACTTCAACCAGATTGCTTTTCAACATAGCATGTGCTGGATTCTTATTCTAGTGGCTTGGAAATGCTAGGGGACCAAATGTGTAGTTATAGTCACCAGACTGTGGGGATTGCTTTCGTCATTTTGTAGTTATCCTGAGATATCTGCCTGAAACATGTGGGTTCTGGCCCTATGAGGGAAGCCTTCAGTGGTGGTCAAATTGCTTCAGAGGAAAGACTGAATTACTGGCCCATATACTCTCAAATCTTGGCAATTCAGCACAGTTGAACTCTGTTGACCACAAAAATGATGTAGTGAGTAATGGAAAAATCAGCTGAAGGGTTTGTTCCAATAGCCCAAACTAGTGGTCTACACGATCTTTTCAGCCTGACCAGATACAAGGAAAGGATGGAGAGCAGAGTAGTAGTTCAGATAGTTTTGTGAACAAATTTCAAGATCTTAAGAGTTCAGACATAATGGCATCTGGTAGGTCATGCACTACACACAACTAGTACAGAACTAGTTATAGACCATTGATATTTGGTATACATTGAACTACTTATTTATCACAATCAAACAGTGCTTTTACTTGAGTGGTGCTACAAAGTCATTATGGATTTTCAAATTTCACTTACTTTGTAATGTAATTTATTGCATAAGTAATGCTAGAATACATATGGGGGGTTTTATAGAAAATCCCAGCCAGGTGGAAGGGGATAGTGGGGGGAAAAGGGGAAGGGATATCAAGGAACATGTATAAAGGACACATGGACAACACCAAATGGAGGTAGTATCAAGGGTGGGAGGTGGGGATTGCTAAGGTGACGGGGAATGGTGGAGGGAAGAAATGGAGACAACTATACTTGAATATCAATAAAAAAAGAAAATCCAAGACTTAAAATAATTTTACACATAAATAATTATGTTTCTTTAACACAATAACTCAAAAAACATAACCACAATAACATTAACATATCCAACATATTTAACATTTCTCTATATGATCTAACATCCTGTTCTTGTTCTATTTCCCTCATTGTCTCAAAAATATCGTATTTTCAGGGGGAGGAAGATGTCGGCCTTGTAGGAGGAGTCGTGATCCCCTTCTCCAGTGCTCAGGGGAGAATTTGGCCGATCTGAGGAGAAACAGAGCAGGAGACCACCGATATCGCAACATTTATGAAAATAGGGCATCAGAAGTTATCCAGATATTGAATGAATGGACGGTAAGAGGCCAGCTTCGGGATTATAAGGGACCTGTGATAGGCGTGGAGAGCAGGCCAGTGCTCCTGGGTCTGTCTCGGGGCACCTGGGAGAGCGGAGTCGCTGCTCCGTCCCTGTCCCCAGACAAGGTTTGGGAAGCAGAAGCACAGGAGTTGTGGGTACCCCGTGAACTTTCCAGGAAGAGTGAGTACCCAGTCTGCCGGACCAAGAGAGACCTTGCCCTGGGGGTGGAGGCCTTGCTGTGGGTGCCCGCACCCCCAACCCTGGGAGTGTGTGGTTTTGGGGAAGACTGAGACCCCACGGCCGGGAACAAGGGAAGGGCTTCCGGAGCTGAGGCGATTTGTTGCGGGTGTGTGCCCTGCCGGGATACCTGACTCAAATGGAGAACCCAGAAAAGACACAGCTATTCCGGGGTCCTGGGGTCCGCAGCAGAGGCAAAGGGAAGTGCGCTACCCCTCCCAAACCCCGGAGGGTGCGTCGAGAAACCGCAGGAGAGACAGTGCTTCCCTTGAACGTAGAGCCTACGGAGGGGAAGTACGGGACCCCTCGCAGTCTCGGCCCAGGCACCGTGAATCCTGAAGAGAGGTGGGTGCTTCGCTGAGCGTAGAGCCTGTGGTGGCGAAGCTGGGGGAGGGGCACAACCCCTTGCCATCTCCGCAGCTTGCGCCCTGAATCCAGAGGGACAGTGATCCTTTCTGGGAAAAGCTGGTGGCCAGCCCTGAGTCTGACTGAGCTCTGTCTTAGAAAGGGGAAAGGCAGTCTCACTGCTCGCGCCTCAGCCTGCTTGAGATGGCAGGAGCAGAAAAGCTGGTTTGGCCAGTCAGAAACCAACAAGAGGGTTTTTTTTTTTTAATTTGCTTTTGTTGCTGTTTTGTTGTTGTTGTTGTTTATTTTTTCTTTTTCTCTGTGTGTGTGTGTTTTCTTCTTTTTTTCTTTCTTCCTTTTTTCTTTTTTCCACCTTATCCTGCTGTTTTTGTTTGTTTGATTTTATCTTGTTTTTGTTTATTAAGCAACTTTTTATTTTTTTAAAACTCTTATTATTTTTATATCTCTCAATTCCTTATGATTCTCTTCCATCCATCTTAGTGCTATTACTTCAGCTCCAAATCTATCTCTCCTGCAATACATCTTCTGTTTTTTTTGGTTGCTGTTGTTTGTTTGTTTGTTTTTGTTTTTGCCTGCAAATTTATATTATCTTTTTCTCTTTTCTGACATTTTTTATTTCAATAGTATTTTCTTTTCTTTCTGCATAATCTTCTTTGCTTGGCTGGTTATACTGTCGATTGATAGGTTCCCCCTATTATCTCATTCACAATGTGTTGATAATTTACTGTCCCTCACGTGGGTCCCATTGGTACACCACTCAAGATTCTATGCTCCTTATTCTTGTTGTCTAGATCTCATGGAACCTGCCACAAGATTGTTACTTCAATATTACTGTAAATAAGACTTATTCCACACACTTGTAAATACAACTTAACACCCCTCACAGATCTTGGCTCATATCGCAATTTCCAAAACTCTACTAACGTAGGGGTTATCTCTATTCTTTTACACACTACCCCTATTTACTATTCTTTATTCCTACCTTACCTCAGAATCTGACCTCTTGCAGCCTCATAGCTTTCTAGATCCAACTAACAACACTTTCCTCTCCACTAAGAGTCTTATCTATTTTCCATACTTTTAAAAACGTGGATAGTGGGGCACAAGATCACGGTTTACACTATATATAGCCAAAGGATCTC
>PVIA01018675.1:0-12184 GCA_004024845.1 Tonatia bakeri | reverse complement strand
GTCATAAGTTCTTTAGCTTCTACATTTCCCATACTATTCTTGCCCTCCCCCTGTCTATTTTCTACCTATTGTCTATGCTACTTATTCTCTATATCTTTTCTCCCCTCTCCTCTTCCCACTTCCCTGTTGCTAACCCTCCATGTGATCTCCATTTCTGTGGTTCTGTTCCTGTTCTAGTTGTTTGTTTAGTTTGCTTTTGTTTTAGGTATGGTTGTTACTAACTGTGAGTTTGATGTCTTTTTTTACTGTTCATATTTTTATCTTCTTTTTCTTAGATAAGTCCCTTTAACATTTCATATAATAAGGGCTTGATTTTATCTACCAGTGAAAGAATTTTATCTACAAGTTAAAGACCTCCTTTAACTTGATCTTATCTGAGAAGCACTTTATCTGCCCTTCCATTCTAAATGAAAGCTTTGCTGGATAGAGCAATCTTGGATGTAGGTCCTTGCCTTTCATGACTTGGAATACCTCTTTCCAGCCCCTTTTTGCCTGCAAGATCTCTTTTGAGAAATCAGCTGACAGTCTGATGGGAACTCCTTTGTAGGTGACTGTCCCCTTATCTCTTGCTGCTTCTAGAATTCTCTCCTTCATTTTCACCTTGGCTAATGTAATTATGATGTGCCTTGGTGTGTTCCTCCTTGGGTCCAACCTCTTTGGGACTCTCTGAGCTTCCTGGACCTCCTGGAAGTGTGTTTCCCTTGCCAGATTGGGGAAGTTTTCCTTTATTATCTGTTTAAATAAGTTCTCAGTTTGTTGCTCTTCCTCTTCCCCTTCTGGTACCCCTATAATTCAGATGTTGGAATGTTTAAAGGTGTCCTGGAGGTCCCTAAGCCTCTCCTCATTGTTTTGAATTCTTGTTTCTTCATTCTTTTCTGTTTGGTTGTTTCTTTCTTCCTCTGGTCCCTTCCATTGATTTGTAACCCAGTTTCCTTCCCATCACTATTGGTTCCCTGTGCATTTTCCTTCATTTCTCTTATCATAGCTTGCATTTGTTCATCTAATTTATGACCAAAGTCAACCAATTCTGTGAGCATCCTGATCACCAGTGCTTTGAACTGTGCATCTGATAGGTTGGCTATCCCTCGGTCGCTTAAAAAAACTGGTCTGGGGCTTTTAATTCTCTTTGAGTCATCTTATTTTATTTTATTTTATTTTTTTTCCTTTGGTCTGGTTGCACCTGTTGTGTACGAGGGGCGGAGCCTTAGGTGTTCACCAGGGTGGGGCACCTCAGTCACCGGGTTGTGATGTTGTATGTGGGGGCGGGGTCTGAGAGGGAACAATAGCACCTACTCCACTCTCTCTAGAACTTCAGTCCCCTTTGCTGCTTCCCACAAGCAAATTGGGCCCTTCTGGTGTTGGCTCCTGGGCAGGTGGGCTTGTGTACTTTCTCAGACTCTGTGGGTTTCCCCAAGGAGCCTCCTGTGAGGCTGAGAGAATCTCCCGGCCTCAACTCCCACAGGTGTTTTCAGTTGGTGCTCTTAGGCTTTGTTTCCCAGTGATGGGTCCCTGGGTTGCACGGTCTGTGTCGCTACCCATTTTTGCTTAGTTTGTCTGCGCGCGAATGTGTGGCTGCAGACAGCTAGCTGCCTTGCGCGCCTCACTGGGTCTGCTCGTTGCCTCCCATGCCCAGGGTCTGCCACCAGTCCCTCAGCTGCCCCTGCACTTTTGGGGTCCACTAACTGCCGTCTGCACCCTGTGTGCCCGCGTCTGCCAGCCACTGCTTTTTCCTGACGAGACCCCTCAGCCTCTATATGTAGGCCTCCGACTCCGCCCCTCCTTACTGGTCTGGATGTAAGGTAGTCAGATTTCTGCTTGGTTCATCTCTCTCTGTTCTGGTTGTTTTTTGTTTCTCAATTTTTGTTGTCCTTAGTTTTGGTTACGCGAGGAGGCACAGTATGACTACTTATGCCTCCATCTTGGCCAGAAGCTCCAAGGGTATAATTTTAATGTCAGGAAAAATTAGTGATATAGTAGAACTCAAACATTTCTGATGTTAAGGTCTTTCAGAGAAGAGTAGTGATGGGATAGTGTTGTTTAATTTTTTCTTTTTTTGCAAAGTTTCTTCTTCTTCTGTTTTTTTTTACTCATCCAGATCAGGAATAGGTACATGACAACCTTTAGCAATAAGGACCTCATTAGCTCTTAAATTCTGTGAGCCTGAGAGATGTTCTGTAGGAAATATGTGTTATTTGCTCATCTTTCAGTGACCCACATTCTATGATGTATAATATTTCCCTCCTCTATGAACACCATGTAGTTAGTTCTTCATGCTGCCAACATCCTTCTCCTCACTAACCAGTCATAGGATGAGGGTGGTTACTGGTCTAAACATATTTTCTTTTCTGAAAATTAGGAGTTAGAACCCAGAGAAAACAAGAAATTCTCTCTTTAAGTAGGTAAACCTGAAACATATAAATTCAGTACTGTGGCACAACCATCCATAACCACTATGGGAACTGTGGATAAGACAAGATGACTCTGCAGATAAAGGAGAAGAATTCAGAGAGAGGTTGGGGTGAGTGGTATGAAGAAAGGACTGCCAGGTTTCTGACCGTATTTCTCTTTCTCATTCCAGTTCCTTTCCAGACCTAGCTGCCTTACAGCCCTTGGGTTCATGAGGCACCCCTCTGTTCTTATATATTTTTTCTTTTTGTGAAAGCCTTTTGGGGTTACAGATTTAGGCAACTAATACACTTGGATTTAAGTTGTAATTCCAGTGACTCTGAGCAAGTTACTTAACCCCCAGGAACCTCAGTTTCTACATCTGTAAAATGGAGATAGTGAGTTCCACTTTGCAAAATTCTTGTAAGAATTTGAGCTAATGTGCGTAGCAGAATAACCAGCCCAAGTAGGGGCCAGTTATCTTTATTTCTAACTAATAAATAATAGTTATTACTTTTAAAATTATTTTTCCAGTACAATATGATATCTGATAGTAATGTTTGCATATTTATTATTACACATCCTGTTCTGCCTATGTTATTGCTTCTTGGATGTTCTCCCTGTCTTCCCATTAGATTTCAGTCTCCCTGACAGAATGAATTCTAACATGTGCTTCTCTATAACCTATCAGAAACCACTCCAAAGTTTGTGCTCAATAAATAATTATTAGATGGAATAAATACTTTTGGGATTTCTTGTCAGGGAAAACCAGAAGAGTGAAGACTAGACCACTTGATCTATTATTTATGATTACTCTCTTTATAAAGCTAGCCAAGCACAAACTGTGATGTCTTCTATTCCAGAAAGAACTGCCCTTAAGTGAATAGTCTTCTCCTTGGATAAGCTGTTGAAAACCATGTTTTTTTGGTCATCATTTTTCAAACCAAATTCTATGAGGAACTCCAATATATAAAGCAGATTTTAGCAGAGGCTTTGTGACTAAGCAGGAGAGAGAAGCCTTGAGCCCTGTATCCCATCCTTAGGGTAGACGCCAAGGCACCTTAGGGATCTGAGGAAACATTTTGACAACCATTACTGTAGATTATTTAGGATAGCCTATGTAACCAATAGTTACCATGGGTTTTTACTGAATTAAAAAATATGAAACCAAAGGAGATGCTATAACCCTTCCCAGAGTCATTATGAAAGGTTTTATAAAGTTTGGGATAGTGAACATACAATACAATGTACAGATGATCTATTATAGAAATGTACCCTGAAACCTATATAATTTTGTTAACTAATGTTGCCTCAATAATTCAATAAAAATAAAAAAGAGAGTTTTAGGGGATTGCTGTCAAGCTTTTTTTCAGTTGGGGATGTGGGAACTTTTGGCCACTATTACAAGCAAGAGTGATTTTAGTGAGATGAGATGGAGAATGTTTGTGCTGAATCTCAGAAGACATGGGCTTCAGTTCTGGTTCCTTTTCATCAGTATGACCAGTGACTTTAGGCAGCTTTGCAAACTTACCAAGTTTCACCTACAAATTGTGAATTATCATCCCTGTGTACTTCACAGATCTGTGAGCTTAAATGAGAGTTAAAATGATTTTGTAATCTGAAAAGATAGTACTATATAAATGAGGCATTTTTAGTAATACAATTCATTAACTAGACTGAAAATATAGTTTATATAATTAATAACTTCCCCTGAACTCAACTATTTTCATCTTGTGACATGGTGTACATATATTCTTTTTAATTTTTTCTAAGATAAAAATCCAAATAAATGTAGTATCCATAAAGGCCCTCTTATTGGTCTGGAGGTTTCTTGTTTCTCCAAACCTTTTACATTTTTGAAATAACTTTTAAATTAACCAGACATTGAAAACACATTGTGAACTTCTGCTTCTGAAAAGATGAAGTAAACATATTTTATGCATTTCCCCCATGAATTAAGTACAGCTAAAAACCCTGGACGTATGTGAAACAAACATGAGACCCTGAAAAGTAGAGAGAAGAAGGCAGACCGGCAAGGGACCTTGGATCCAAGGAAGGTGGTGAGTTTCCTGGGATTTTTCTTTTCTTTCTTTTTTTTTTTGCCTCATTTATCCCAGACTGGGTACTGGAAAAGCCAGCAACCTGGAAATGCAAATGTGCGCAGGAAAAGAAAAGACCCAAGAAGACTGCTTTCTCGAGCCAAAGGAACAGGAAAGAGACAGCCTTGCAAGATAGAAAACTTTCAGAGAGTATGTCAATTTACTAGGGCTGGGCTGGATAGCTTAAAAAGCAGAAGTGTATTGTCTCACAGTTCTGAAGGCTGGAAGTCTAAAATTAAGGTGTTGGCAGGATTGGTTTCATCTGACGGCTGCAAGGGAGGAATCCATTCCAGTCCTCTACGCTTGGCTTGCAGGTGGCCATCTTCTCTCTATCTCGCACATTGTCTTCCCTTTATGCGTGTTTCAGTGTCCAAACTTCCCCTTTTGGTAAGGAAACCAGTCATATTGGTTTAGGGTCCACCTTAATGACCTCATTTTAACTTGATCACTTCTGTGAAGATATTATCTCTAAATAAGATGACATTCTGAGGTAGTGGGGGTTAGGACTTTAACATATGAATTGTTGGATGACATAGTTTAGCTCATAACAGCAACTGCTCTCAACTCTATCCACACATCACAGAAAACTGTCTGGCCTTACCATTGCCCACCAACACAGGCCAAATGGAGAGCTTATACATCCACCCTTTCCAGGCTGTAATGAGGTACCCTATTCACTTCCAACTTCCATCAGTAAAGACCATGTGAGGAGCCTGGATTTGTGCAGTGGTGTTAGGACACCTCTCCACCCTCCATACTGTGGTGGTGTCAGAGGACACCTGGTGGGAAGTCTTAACCCTACTCAGAGCCAACAATAACAAGAAACTCTCTTGGTGTCAATGGAGGCTGAATGGAGAACCTGGACTTCTGCTCCCCCTTGACACCAATGAGATGATGTTTCCCCTTCTCTGTCATAGTGATATCAGAGGAGCCTACTAAAACAGAAGATTTAAATAAGACCCAGAGTCTTATTATATTCAGCATGTCCAGTTATCAATAAAAAAAAAAATCCCTCCTCCTACCCAGGACCAGGTGTGTCTCAGCTTAAATGAGAAAAGTCAGTCAACAAACACTGCCCCTGAGATGACAGCTGTTAGAATTATCTGATGAGGGTTTTAAAGCAGCCATCCTAAAACACTTTTGTGAGCAATTAGGAACATGTTTCAAACAAATGAAAGTATAGACAGTCTCAGCAAAGAAATAGACAGTCTTAGTACAGAAATAAAAGATATAAAGAAGAACAAAATAAAAAATTTTGAGCTGAAAAATACAATAATGAAAATAAAAAAACTTAGTGGATGGGCTCAACAGCAGAATGGAGAGGAGAAAGGGAAAAAATCAGCAACTTTGAAACCAGACCCAATCCAGAACAACACAGAGAAAAGAAACTGAACAAAATAAAGCTTCACCAACATATGGGACTAGAACAAAAGATCTAACATTCATATCATTGAAGTCTCAGAAGGAGAGGGGATTGAGGATAGGGCTTATAAAGTATAATTCAAAGAAATGATGTTTGAAAATTCCCCAAATTTGGCAAAAGACATGGGCCTACACATCCAAGAAGCCGAGTAAACTGTGAACAGGATAAACCTAAGTTAATCCACATTAACGCATCATAGCTGAACTTTAAAAATCTAAAGGCAAAGAAAGTAACTTGAAGGCAGCCAGAGAGGAATGATGCATTAGCTATAGAAAAAATAATTTCAATGATAGATTATTTCTCTTCAGAAACACTGGGGACTGGAATGAAGTGGTATGAGATTTTTCAAGTCTTGAAAGTAAAGAACAGTGGACTCAAATTTTTCAGGAATGAAGAGGAAATCAAACAATTTTCAGATAAATAAAAACTAAGGGGTATTGTTGCCAGAAGACATATCTTAAAAGAGTGGCTGAAGGACTTTTTCTAAACAGGAAATTTTAAAAAAGGAAAGATCTTGGAACAGCAGGAAGGAAAAAAGAACAGTAGATATAGCAGAAACATGAGTATAAATATATTAGGCTTTGGAGTTTTCTAAATTATATTTCATGATTGAAGAAAAATGATAAAACAATGTCCAATATGTTTCTCAATGTCTGTAAGGATAATATTTCAGACAACTATTTTAAAAATAGTGAGGCTAAAGGAATGTACAGGAACATAAGTTTTCTAAACCACTTGGCTGGTAAAATGTCAGTAGACTATGATAAATTGTGTATGTATAGTTTAATACCTAGAGCATACACTAAAAAAGGTACACAGAGAGATACATTCCACAACAAAAAACAAAAACTAAAGTTAAATCAAAGTAGATGAAAAAAACCTGTTTAAGTAACTCAAAGGAAGGCATGTGGAGGAAAACAGAGAAACACAAAAATAATTTAGAGAGATCAAACAGAAAACAAAAAAAAATGACAAACAAATCCTACTATATCAATAATTATATTAAATGTAAATAATCTATATATCAATTAAGGAAGAGATTGGAAGGGCTTATTTAAAAATTACTCAATTATATGCTATCTGAAAGAAACATTCAAATATGATGAAGTAGTTTAAAGTAAAAGGATTGAAAAAGATATACTATGTAAACATTAATAATAAGGAAAGCAGGAGTAGCTAAATTAATATCAGGTAAAATAAACTTTAGGGCAAATACAATTGTTGGAGTTAGAGAGCCACTTTATGTAATGAAAAGATCAATCCACCAAGAAGACATAGCAATCCTAAATGTGTAGGTACAAAGTAATACAGCTGTAAAATGTGTGAAGCAAAAACTGGTTGAGTCGAAAGGAAAAAAAGACAAATCTCCCTGGCTGGTGTGGCTCAGTAGATTGAGCACCAGTCTATGAACCAAAAGAGTCACTGGTTTGCTTCCCAGTCATGGCGCATGCCTGGGTTGTGGGCCAGGTTTCCAGTAGGGGGTGCGTGAGAGGTGACCACACACTGATGTTTCTCTACCTCTCTCCTTCCTTTCCCCTCTGTCTAAAAATAAGTAAATAAAATATTTATAAAAGACAAATCTATAATTGTAATCAGAGAATTCCATACCCTTTTACGATATAGGTCATAGAACAACCCAACTGAACAGAAAATCAGCAAAAGTATGAAAGAATGCTACGTCATCAACCAACAGGATACAGTCAACATTTATAGAGCACTCCACCCAACATAGTAGAATACACATTTTTCCCCAACAGTCCATGGAACATATACTGAGATAGAATGTATTCTGTACCATCAAGCAAACCTCAACAAATTTATAAGAATTTAAATTATATATTTTGTTCTCTACAGTGGAATTGAAACAGATGTCAATAGCAGAAAGATAAGAAAATCTCCAAATATGTAGAAACTAAACAAAACATTTCTACCTAATCCATGCATCAAAGAGGAATATCAAGGAAAGTAAAAAAGATACAAGGAACTGAATCAAAATAAAGGTACAACATGTCAGTCTTATGGGACATAGCTAAGGCAATGCTGAGAGGAAAAGGTATAGCACTGAAAGCTTATACTAAACAAGAAGAAAAAAGATCAAAATCAATGATCTAAGCCCTCACCTCAATGAGAAGGAAAATCAAAATAAATCCAAAGCAAGCAAAAGGAAGGAAATGATAAATACTCAAGCAGAAATCAATGCAATAAAAAGCAGTAAAACAGTAGAGAAAATCAATAAAACAAAAAGCCAGTTCTTTGAAGTGATCAATAAAATTGACAAACCTTACCAAGACTGACAAGGAAAAAAAAGAGAGAAGACACAGATTACTAATGTCAGGAATAAAACAGAGATGTCACTAGACACCACAGACATCAAACCGATAATAGGAAAATAGTATGGACAACTCTATACACAGAAATTTGATAATAAATTAATAACACACATACTATAAAATAGGTAATTTTGGTAATTCTTTACTCTTACAGAAATTGAATTTGTGATCTTAAATGCCCTGAAAAAGAAATATCCAGGCCCTGATGGTTTCACTGGACAATTCTACCAAATGTTTAAAGAAGAGTTAACTCTAATTCTATATACAGTCTCTTAAAGAAAATAGAAGGGAATATTTTCCAACTCATTCTGTATTGCTCTGATATCATACCTAGAAAAAGACCATACAAAAAAAAAAAAAAAAAGGACCCTGGATGGTGTAGCTCAGTGGATTGAGCACGAGCCTGTGAACCAAAGCATCACAGGTTTGATTCCCAGTCAGGGCACATACTTGGGTTGTAGGCCAGGTCTCCAGTGTGGGGCGCACAAGAGGCAACCACACATTGATGTTTCTCTCCCTCTTCTTCTCCTCCCCCCAAAAAAAAAATCTTAAAAAAGAGGAGAGAACAAAAGAAAAGAATTATAGACCAATAGCCCTCATGAATATAGATATAAAAATTCTTTACAAAAATATTAGGAAATAGAATTCAGGAATGTATAAAATAATTATGTACCACAACAAAATGGAGTTTGTTTCAAGGATGCAAGACTGATGTAATATTTGAAAATCAATCAATCTAATACACCATATTGACAGAATATGGATAAAGAATATATAGATCTATCAATGCAGAAAAAGCATTTGACCAAATTTAACACCCATTCATGGTGGAAAAAAAATCTCATGAAACTCAGAATAGATAACTTCCCTAATTTGATAAAGAAGACTAGAAAACTATAGCTAACATCACATTTAATGGTGAATGACTGAATAGTTTCCCCCGAACATCAGGAACAGAGCAACAATGCCCACTCTTACTATTGCTACTTGAGAGTAGTACTGCAAGTTATAGTCAGGGCAGTAAGGCAAGAAAAAAAAGGTGGGGTTTAATAAGAATGGAAGAAATAAAATTCTATTTCCAGATGACAAGGTCGTCTATATGGAATATTTCAAGAATCAATTTAAAGAGAAATCTCATAGTACTAGCAAATGAATTCAGATCTCTGGATGTAATATCAAAGTACAAAATCAATTATATTTTTATGGTTTATCAATGAACATGTGGAAACTGAAATTTAAAATATAATCATTGAGAGAATGAAAAGGCAAGCCACAGACTGGGAGAAGATATTGGCAAAACACATTCTGATAAAGATCTAATATGCAAAATATGCAAAGAACTCTCAAAATTTAACAATAAGAAAATAAGCAACCCGAGTAAATAATGGGCAAATGATCTGAACAGACACCTCACCAAAAAAGATGTATATAAGGCAAAAAAAAAAAAAAAGAAAAGATGCTCATCATAATTAGAAAAAGTCATTAGGGAACTGCAAATTGAAACAATAAGAAGATGCCACTATATACCTAGTAGAATGACTAATATCCAAAATACTAATAACATCAAGAGCTGGTGAGGATGTGGAGTAACATCAACTCTTATTTGTTTCTGGTGGGAAAGCAAAATGGTACAGCCACTTTGAAAGACAATTTGGCAATTTCTTGTAAAACTAAATGTATTTTATCATGTGATCCAGCAGTCATGCTCCTTTGTATTTACCCAAATGCGTCAAAAACTTGTATCCACTTAAAAACCTGTACACAAATATTTATAGCAGCTTTGTTCAGAAATCATCAAAACTTGGAAGCAACCAAGGTGTTCTTTAATAGGTAAATGAGTACATAAATTGTGATATGTTTATGTGATGGAATATTGTTCAGTGATAAAGAGCTATCAAGCCAAGAAAGGTCATGGAAAAATTTAAATTCATATTGCTAAGTGAAAGCAGCCAATCTGATAAGCTTACTATTGTATGATTTCAACTACAACATAAAAGAGAAGGCAAAACTATGGAAACAGTAAAAAAATCAGCAATTGCCACGAATTAGGGGGCAGGGTAGAAAGGATGACAGATGAAGCACAGGGGACTTTTTGAACGGAATGAAACTATTCTGTATGGTACTGTAATGGTGGATACATGTCATTACGTATTTGTCAAAAGTCTTAAGATATACAATACAAACAGTGAACTCTAATATAAACTGTGGCCTTTCATTTATAATGTGTTAATATTGGCTTATCAACCATAACAGCTCTAGTACTGCAACAATGCAAGGTATCTGTATAGGGGAACTACCGGGGCAGTATGCGGGGATGTGTGGGGACTTTCTGTATTTTCTGTTTAGTTTTTATGTAAACCTAAAGCTGCTCAAAAGTAGTCTTAACTTAAATACCACCACAATTTATAAAACATGGAATATTTAGATTTATATCCAACAAACATGTACAGAACTTGTATGCTAAGAACTATAAAAAATAAATCAAAGATCTAAATAAATGCAGACACATACTGTGTTCATAGCATTGAAGACTCAACATAGTAAAGATGTCAGTTCTCCCCAGCTTGATGTATGTGATTAATACAGTTCCTATCAAAATCCTAACAAGATTTCTGTTGATAATGATGAGTATTCTAACATGTATATGAAAAGGCATAGGAACTAGATAGCTAAAACACATTAAAAAATAAGTGGGAAGAACCAGTCTACCCAATTTCCAGACAGAGGGTAAAAAAAAATAACATAGAACTATACTATGTACACATTGTACTGATGCCTAATTCCTGCCTTTGATATTCAACGTGAATATCAGGGTGATTTGCTATGTGTAGACATTGTGAGAAGATTACCTCACACAGGTAATCAATACATCCATCACCTCACATATCTATCTGTGTGTGTCTTGTGAACATTTAAATTCTACTCTCTTAGGAAATTTCAAGTATTAAAAGTTAAAAGAAAAAACAGCAAGCCCATTGCAGTTGTGTCAGTGAATTTGCTGGTTAACTCTCCACCCTTTTCTCACCCTTCTCTGTTCTGATGTTATGTGTGACAGGGATGCCAGGGCTTTGCAGGTGACTTCTTCCGAGTGCCCCTGTCAATTGACTTCTATTAGGTCTTACCAACAAGTAGTCATGGCAGGGACTGGGAGACAGAATATGGGGAGAAGCTAGCTACTTTTCACTTTCAGCTTCCATTGACGTTTCTCCAGCAACCGTAGGCAGCTACAGAATATTGAATTTTTTGGCAGATCACGCACATGCCTGTTGAGGGCCACCCTGCCTGGTCTCAGGAAGCTGTGACCCCCCCTGTGACTTGGGCTGAGTGAGAGACCTCCGGACCAAGAGCCACTAAGGAAACAAAAACTTATTCCCCTGGCATGAACGCTACCTGTTCTGTGCTTGGCCTTCAATGCTTGATCAGTTAACCAATGATGGGTAAGACTCCTTAATGAAGGGGAACCTAAGACAGGGGCTGATCACATAAAGGCCTCTGGAATAAGACTCACGAGGCTGTGGAAATGAAGGGGCTGTGGAAAGGAAAGGGTGATCGACATCAACCCTTGCCCCCTCTTAGCCTGAGTCTTTGTACTTAAATCCAAGTATCCTGGCTGCCTCTGTCTCCTGCCCTTCTCAGGGCTAAGCCAACAGCCAAAGGGGCAGCTCAGACCATAGAGGGCAGACCCCCAGGGGTAATCAGGCCTGGGACATAGAATATGCAAGATCCTGTGAGATCTGTTTGCTGGAGGATGTTATTAACTTAGAATTTAAAAGCACAGACAGGCCCTGGTGGGTGTAGCTCAGTGGATTGAGCGCGGGATGCGAACCAGGCATCGCAGGTTCGATTCCCAGTCAGGGCACATGCCTAGGTTGCAGGCCATGTCCCTCAGCAACCGCACATTGATGTTTCTCTCTCTCTCTCTCTCTCTCTCTCTCTCTCTCTCTCTC
>PVIA01018674.1:0-12195 GCA_004024845.1 Tonatia bakeri | reverse complement strand
ATTGTTCAAGCACAGTATTCTCCCCTTTACTCTCATTCCAGCCCACCCACCCATCCCTCCCCACCTCCCTCCCATTACCACCCTCTCCCTAGGTTTTGTCCACGTATCCTTTAAATTTGTTCCTTTAAACCTTTCCCCTTTTCCCCTGAAACTCCCTCTTCTCTCTCCTCTCCTCACTTTCAGCCTGTCCCCTATTTCAGTGTCTTTGACTATATTTTGCTTGTTTCTTTGTTCTGTTGTTTAGGTTCCTGTTAAAGGTGAGATCATATGGTATTTGTCTCTCACTGTCTGGCTTATTTCGCTTAGCATAATGCCTTCTAGTTGCATCCATGCTGTTGCAAAGGGTAGGAGCCCCTTCTTTCTTTCTGCTGCACAGAATTCCATTGTGTAAATGTACCATAGTTTTTTGATCCATTCATTTACTGATGGGCATCTAGGTTGCTTCCAGCACTTAGCTATTGTAAATTGTGCTGCTATGAACATTGAGGTGCAAAGGTTCTTTTGTATTGGTGTTTTAGGGTTCTTAAGATATAGTCCCAGCAGTGGAATTGCTGAGTCAAAAGGCAGATCCATTTTTAGTTTTCTGAGGAAGTTCCATACTGTTTTCCATAGTGGTTGTGCCAGTCTGCAGTCCCACCAACAGTGCACTAGGGTCCCCTTTTCTCCACAACCTCTCCAACACTTGTTGTTTGTTGCTTTGTTTATGATGGCCATTCTGACTGGTGTGAAGTGGTATCTCATTGTGGTTTTAATTTGCATCTCTCTGATAGCTAGCGATATTGAACATCATTTCATGTGTCTTTGGATCTTCTGTATGTCCTCCTTGGAGAAGTGTCTGTTCAAGTTCTTTGCCCATTTTTTAATTGGGTTGCTTGTCTTCTTAGAGTGGAGTCGTGTAAGTTCTTTATATATTTTGGAGATTAAACCCTTGTCTGAGGTATCATTGGCAAATATGTTTTCCCAGACAGTTGATTCTCGTTTTATTTTGATACTGTTGTCTTTAGCTGTGCAGAAGCTTTTTATTTTGATGAGGTCCCATTTGTTTATTCTTTCCTTTATGTCCCTTGCTCTAGGGGACATGTCAGTAAAAAAGTTTCCACGTGGAATATCTGAGATTTTCCTACCTATATTCTCCTCTAGTAATTTAATGGTGTCATGGTTTATATTTAAGTCTTTTATCCATCTTGAATTTATTTTTGTATAAGGTGTAAGTTGGTGTTCTAGTTTCACTTTTTTTGCACATAGCTGTCCAGTTCTCCCAACACCACTTGTTGAAGAGGCTATTTTTACTCCATTTTATGTTACTGCCTCCTTTGTCAAATATCAATCGACTGTAGAGACTTGGGTTTATTTCTGGGCTCTCTGTTCTGTTCCCTTGAATCATGTGCCTGTTTTTGTGCCAGTACCAGGCTGCTTTCATTACTGTGGCCTTGTAGTATAGTTTAGTGTCAGGTATTGTGATCCCTCCTACTTTACTCTTCTTTCTCAAAGTTGCAGCAGCTATTTGGGGTCGTTTATGGTTCCATATAAATTTTTGAAGTATTTGTTCTATGTCTGTGAAATAAGCCATTGGTACTTTAATAGGTATTGCATTGAATGTGTAAATTGTTTTGGGTAGTTGGACATTTTGATGATATTGATTCTTGCAATCCATGAACAGGATATATGTTTCCATTTGTTTGTGTCTTCCTTGATTTCTTTCTGCAGTGGTATATAGTTTTCTGAATACAGGTCTTTTACCTCTTTGGTTAGGTTTATACCTAGATATTTTATTTTTCTTTTTGCTATTTCAAATGGGATTTTTTCCTTGATTTCTGCTTCTGCTGTTTCATTGGTGATGTACAGAAATGCCATTGATTTCTGGATATTGACTTTGTATCCCACTGTTTTGCCAAATTCGTTTATTAGGTCAAGCAGTTTTTTGGTAGAGTCTACAGGATTTTCTACGTATACTACCATGTCATCAGCAAACAATGACAGTTTAGTTTCCTCCTTTCAGATTTGGATGCCTTTTATTTCCTTTTCTTGTCTGATTGCTGTGGCTAAAACTTCCAATACTATATTGAATAAAAGTGGTGAAAGTGGACAGCCTTGTCTTGTTCCTGTTCTTAGTGGAAAAGATTTTAGTTTTTGCCCATTGAGTATGATGCTGCCTGTAGGTATCTCATATATGGCCTTTATTATGTTGAGGAATGTTCCCTCTATTCCCACTTTGCTGAGTGTTTTTATCATAAATAGGTGCTGTACCTTATCAAATGTTTTTTCCACATCTATTGATATGATCATGTGATTTTTGTCTTTGCTTTTGTTTATGTGATGTATTACATTTACTGATTTGCGAATATTGAACCATCCTTCCATCCCTGGGATAAAACCCACTTGGTCATGGTGGATGATCTTTTTAATGTATTGTTGGATGTAGTTTGCCAGCATTTTGTTGAGGATTTTAGTGTCAATGTTCATCAGAGATATTGGCCTCAAGATTTCTTTCTTTGTTGTGTCTTTATCTAGTTTTGGAATCAGGATGATGTTGGCCTCATAAAAAGAGTTTGGGAGTCTTCCATCATTTTGGATTTTTTGGAATAGTCTGTGAAGGATAGGGGTTAGCTCTTCCTTAAATACTTTGTGGAATTCTCCTGTGATACCATCTGGTCCAGGGCTTTTGTTTGTTGGGAGTTTTTTAATTCCTGCTTCAATTTCTTTAGCTGTTATTGGTCTGTTCAGGCTTTCTGCTTCTTTTTCATTGAGTTTTGGAAGATTATATTTTTCTAGAAATTTGTCCATTTCATCTAGGTTTTCAAGTTTCTTGGCATACAGTTCTTCAGAGTAATTTCTTACAATCTATTGTATTTCTTTGGTATCACTTGTGATCTCTCCTCTTTCATTTCTGATTGTGTTTATTTGGGTCTTTTCTGTTTCTGTCTTGATGAGTCTCCTTAAAGGCTTCTCAATTTTGTTTATCTTTTCAAAGAACCGGCTTCTGAATTCATTGACCCTTAGAATTGTGCTTTAGTCTCTATGTCATTTAATTCTGCTCTGATCTTGGTTATTTTTTTCCTTCTACTTGCGCTGGGCTGTCTTTGTTGTTGTTCCTCTAGTTCTTGCAGATGTAGGGTTAGGTTTTTTGTTTGAAATGTTTCTGTCTTTTTTAGGCATGCCTGTTTGGCTATGAACTTCCCTCTCAGGACTGCTTTCACTGTGTCCCATAAGTTCTGGGTTGTTGTGAGTTCATTTTCATTTGTTTCCAGAAATCTTTTGATTTCTTCCCTAATTTCATTCTTGACCCATTCATTGTTTAATAGCATGCTGTTTAATCTCCATGATTTTGAGTGTTTTGGGTTTTTTTCCTTGGGGTTGGTTCCTAGTTTCAGTCCCTTGTGATCCGAGAAAATGCTTGGTATGATTTCAATTTTCTTGACCTTGTTGAGACTTGTTTTGTGTCCTATCATGTGGTCTATCTTTGAAAATGTTCCGTGTACATTTGAAAAGAATGTGTATTTAGCTACTTTGTGATGGAGGGCTCTGAATATATCAGTCAAGTCCATTTAATTTAGGGTATTGTTCAATGCCATGATATCTTTGTTGATATTTTGTTTGGAAGATCTGTCCATTTTTCACAGTGGGGTGTTAAAATCCCCACTATAAGTGTGTTGCTGTCAATATCTTTCTTGAAGTTCTCTAGGATTTTCTTTATGTATTTGGGTGCACCGCTGTTGGGTGCATATATATTTACAATATTGATGTCTTCTTGGTGGATTCTTCCCTTGAGTATTATGAAGTGACCTTCTGGGTCTCTCTTTATGGACCCTTTTTGGAAGTCTATTTTGTCTAAAATGAGTACTGTTACCCTGTTTTTTTTTTTTTCCTGTCCATTTGGTTGGAAAATTTGTTTCCAGCCCTTCACTTTGAGCCTGTGCAGGTCTTTTATCCTGAGGTGGGTCTCTTGTAGGCAGCATATGTGTGGGTCATGTTTTCTTATCCATTAACCTATTCTGTCTTTTGATTGGAACATTTAATCCATTTGCATTTAATGTTATTATTGATAGGTATTTATTCATTGCCATTTATGTACGTGTGTTCTTCTCTCTCTTTCTCTTTTCCTTCCTTTCCTTTAATCAGACCCTTTAGTATCTTTTCTAGAGCTGGTTTAGTGGAGGTGTATTCTTTTAGACTTATTTTGTCTGAGAAGCTTCTTATTTCGCCTTCTATCTTGATTGAGAGCCTTGCTGGGTAACATAGCCTTGGCTGCAGGCCTCTGGTTCTCATTAGTTGGAATATCTCTTGCCATGCACTTCTGGCTTGGAATGTTTCCATTGAGAAATCAGTTGTTAGCCTTACTGGGGCTCCCTTGTATGTTACTTCTTGTTTCTCCCTTGCTGCCTTTAATATTCTCTCTTTGTCTTGAAATTTTGCCATTTTAATTATGATATGTCTTGGGGTGGGCCTCTTTGTGTTCCTCTTTATTGGAACTGTTTGTGTTTCCTGGATTTGTGTGACTTTTCCTCTCATCAAATTAAGGAAGTTTTCCATCATTACTTTTTCAAGTAGGTTTTCTATCCCTTGTTCTTCTTTTTCTCCTTCTGGTATCCCTAATATATGGATATTATTATCTTTCATATTGTCTTGCATTTATCTTAATCCCTCTTCATTTTTTTCTGAGCCTCTTTTCCTTTTCTTGTTCTTTCTGGATGTTTTTTTCTACTTTGTCCTCCAATTTGCTGATCCAATCTTTTGCTTCATCAATCTTGCTTTTCATTCCTTCTACTGTGTTCTTCAATTCAGAAATTATATTCTTCATTTCCTCTTGGCCTTTGTTGATAGTTTCTATTTCCTTCTTCTTATTGATATAGTTTGTAGTGAGATCACTGTAGCTTCTCTGTAGTTTCTGGAAGCTCATTGTGAGGTCATTGAGCTTCGTGATAATCATTGTTTTGAACTCTATATCTGATAGTTGAGTTGCCTCTATTTCATTTAGCACTCCTTCTGTGGCTTCCTCCTTTCCCTTTATTTGCGGATTGTTTGTTTGTCTTCTCATTGTTCCTGAGACTCTTCTTGTTAACCTCTGTTTCTTAACTTGATCTGCTCTGGTTCCTTGTGTTTATGGTGTGAACTTCTGTGGTAGTATACCTGTGAGATTCAGTGGTGCAGTCTCTTTCAGGTATCCTGGTGCTCACAGCTTCCCCCTACTCTTTTTTGTGATCATTTGGAGGAGTAAGGCAAAATGGTTTAAGACAGTAAGACAGCATTCTATGATAGTTACAGTAGCAGCAGTAGAGAAGAGATGGGAAATCCTTTGGCTATGTATAGTGTTAACCACGATCTTCCACCCCACTATCCACATTTTAGAAAGTATGGAAAGAAGGTAAAACTCTTATAGGGGAGGAAAGGATTTTTAGTTGGATCTAGAAAGCTGTGAGGCTGTGGGATGTCAGATTCTGAGGTAAGGTGGGAATAAATAGTAGTAAATAAGAGTAGTGTGTAAAAGAATAGAGATAACCCCTGCATTAGTAGAGTTTAGGAAATTGTGAAGTGGGCTGAGATCTGTGAGGGGTGTTGAGTAGTATTTACAATTGTATGAAATAGGTCTAATTTACAGTAACTTTAAAGGAACAATCGTGTGGCAGAATCTATGAGATCTAGATAACAAGAATAATGAGTATAGTCCCTTGAGTGGTGTACTACTGGGACCCAAGTGAAGGACAGTAAATTATCAACACACTGTGAATGAGATAACAGGGGGGACCTATCAAACGACAGTATAACCAGCCAAGCAAAGAAGATTATACAGAAAGAAAAAGAATACCAAAATACTATTGAAATAAAAAATGTCAGAAAAGAGAGAAAAAGATAATACAAATTTCAGTAACTTGCAAGCTCAAAAAAATAAATAAAATAAAAGCAGAAGACAGAGTGCAGGAGAGATGATTTTGGAGTGGAAGGAATAGCACTAGGATGAAATGAAGAGAAACAAAGAATTGAGAGCTATAACAATAATGAGTTAAAAAATAAAAAGTTACTTAAAAAAGATAAAATCAAACAATCAAATAACAACGGCAGCAAAATAAATAAATAAATATAAATAAAATTTTAAAAACCCTCCTGTTGGTTTCTAACTGGCCATACCAGTTTTTCTGGTCTTGCTCATTTCAGCAGTCTGAGGGGTGATCAGAATGTTTTTCACCCTTCCCAGTCAGTACTTAGTCTCTGGGCTACTGTCCCCAGGGCTAGCCACCCGCTCTCCCCAGAACCGATGGCTGCTTCGGGTTCAGGGTGCAAGCTCTGGAAATCACAAGGGGTTTCACCTTTCCCCCAACTTCGGTACCGCAGGCTCTCCTGTGAAGCACCCGCCTCTCTTCCGGGTTCAGGGTGAGTGCTGGGGGGGGGGGCATTGCAGGACTGCAAAGGGTCGCGAACTTCCCCAACTTCACTGCCATGGATTCCAGGAACCCTCAAGGAGCAGAGTCTTTTCCAGGTTCACAGTGTGAGAGTCGGGAGTCCCGGAGGGGCACATTCCCACCTGAGATCACCACCTCAGGCTCCAGAAACCCATGAACGCCCGTGCCCTTCCCTTGTTCAGGGCCATGGGGTCTGTGTCTTCCACAAAACCACACACTGGCTGGGTTGGGAGTGCAGGCGCATGGCCAGACTGCCCTTGGTCATGCAGGCTGGGGCACTCACTCTTCCCCAGTTTGTGCGTGGGTGCCCGCAGCCCCTGTGCAATTGTCTCTCCTTCCTCATTCCCCTCTCTGAGCCTTCAAGCAACAAGGCTTCCTGGCTGCTGCTCAATCCTTGATGTCTGGGGAGGGAGCGGTGAGTCCTCTCTCCCAGGTGCCCTGAGACTGACCCAGGAGCACCGGGCTTGGGGGCTGCAACCTCCCTGGTCCATGCGCTGATCCCTGGTCCCTTATTATCTTGAAGCAGTCTCCTTACCGTCTGTTTTTTTCAATGTCTGCTATAATTTTTGATGTCCTATTTTCATAAATGTTGTGATATCGGTGGCCCCTTGCTCTGTTCCTCCTCAGATCGGCCAGATTCTCTCCTTGGGGAAGGGGATTATGATTCCTCCAACAATGCCGCCATCTTCCAAGAGCCGCAACACAGTTTTCTGACCTGGGGAAAAATGGGGTTTCTTGCTTCTATTATTTTCCTTAATTTTTAAATTAATTGGCCATTTTATCTGTCTAGAGATCTAGTCACTCATAAAAATTCGAGAGCATTGAGAAAAGTTTGAGTTGGGATTGTAAACCCTAACTAGAATCATGTATAGCCAACTCTCATAAGTTAATATTGACTGTACTGAGTATTAAGTATGTGTTCAGCACAGCACTCAGTATTTCCCATGGATTATCTCATTTAGTCCTCATACCAGCCATATAGGTTGTCTCTGTTTTATGCATAGGAAGAAACTGAGGCTAAGATGGACTAATGACTTGTCTCACTAAGTAGCAATGTAGGATATGAAGCAGAGTGAGGCCAACCAATTTTGTAATCATTGTTTAAGAGACATGGGGAAGAGAAGCAGAAACCAATTGAATACTTCTATATACCAAATTCATGAGCTCTTCCCTTTGGGATTTATTTATCATAGTAAATGCTGGCCACCTTAACCTAACATTTTACCTTTGTGAGTAGCAAATATCACTTTCAGAATATAAGAGGGGAACCCCAAACACTGGAATTTATTTATTAAAAAATGTGGATTTATTCTTATATGTTTAAACTTCAGTCACCTTTAAAGTACTCTCCATTTAATGCAGTACACCTATCAAGATGGGGTTTTTTTCCAATGTTTAAAACAGTTATTGAATTTGTCAATTTTGATACCTTTTAGTGCTTCTACATTATTTTGTTTCACCTCTTTCACATCAGCAAAACATTTCCCTTTGAGGACTTTTTTCAACTGGGGAAACAAAGAAAAAAGTGTCACTCAGGGAGAGATTGGGTGAATAGGAAGGGTGGGACACAGGAATCATTTTCAGTCAAAAACTGCTGAACACTCAGGTGTGGGCAGGTGCTCTAGTAAGTTACCCATCATGAAATGGGCAAAAGCGTTGAAAGAGTCTTCAACAAAATTCACCAAACCCAAACACAAACTCTCATAACACTGATACAGATGGGTTCCTAGAACACTCACCTAGCATGGGAAATCTGTACTACAAGGAGCTCTCCCTCCAGAAGATAATTCCAGTTTGGGGGGTCCCCTTCATATCTAGAGGAGGAAATTAGCACAGCAGATGCCTACCTTCAGCACAGTCAGGCAACCATCTCTTGAGAAGAAAAAGACACTGGTGGTCTGGGTTGTCCTTTTTGCACCCACTGTTTTAGTGTTTCTCAAACTCTAATGTGTGCATGAATCCCCTGGGTGGGGGAATCTTGTTAAAATGGACACTCTGATTCAATCGTCCTGGGTGGGGCTTAAGATTCTGCATTTTTAAATGCAGACAAAGCTGCATGCCACTGGTCAGGCAAAGCTGATGCCACTGGTCAGCAGGACCCATTTAGAGTAGAAAGGCATTAGTAAGCCTCCAAGTGCTTCAGTTAAATCTACCCGTGCCTCCTTTGTAAAGTGGTGTCAATAATAATCTCTCTTGCAAAGGATTGTAGTATTTAATACAGGTAAACTATTTAAAACAGGGCTTGACATATGGTAAGGACGCCTTAGATGTTAGTTATTACTATTATTATTCTTTTATGCTCTTGCATTTTCTTCTTGAATTTCATACCAGCTTATATCTACAGGTCATATAGTAACAGTAACTCACATTTCGAACTGTACTATCCTGATCCTTCCCCTGTAATATTGGAACATCAGCATAGCAAAGAATCAAGGCAGCCCTCAGCTTCCTTACTGTGCCTTACACATGCTCCTTATTGTACAGTCAGTCCAGGCAGGCAGCCAGCATTCCCTGCCTTTCCCATCTCACTGTAGCTCCTCCTCCTATGTTCTCAAGATAGTAGAACTTCTGAGTTGGAGTAAGTTCAGGAGGTCAGTTAGTCCCACCTAATAGGAGGGGTTTCATGCCATACCTGCCACCAAATAAGCAACCCAGATCTAGGAAGGTAGAAAGAGGATAGAGTCCTCCACAGGTAGAGACACAAAACAGTTTCAAGCAAGTCCCTCTCTGCTCTCTTCCCATTTTTGCTCACCATGCTGGAACATCTCAGGGTTTTCCCTGAGACCCAGGAAATTTTGTTTCCAAACCAGAAAACTGCATCCTCTCTGGGCAGCTCTCAAAGCTATGGATCAGATGTCTCTAAAGTGAGGTATTAAAATACCAGCGGATGTCAAGACAATATATTGTGGTAAAAGGAGAAAATAACGAAACTCTGCCATCTACCTATCTCTCTTCATCTAAAAAAATAAAGAAATCAAGCAAACCAAATATCATGATTTATTTTCCTTTTTGTTTTTTATTTTATTTTTATTTATTCTTTTTATGAAGTATTCTTTCTATTTATTTTTTTATTTTAATTGTTGTTCAAGTACAATTTTCTACCCTTTACCACCATCCCAGCCCACCCCCTCACCCAGCCTTCCCGTCTTCCCTCCCGTCTACACTGCCCCTTGTTATTGTCCATGTGTCCTTTGTACTTGTTCCTACAAACCTTTCCCCACTTCCCCTGAAATTCCACCCCCCTCTGGATACTGTCAGTCTGTTCTCAATTTCATTGTCTTTGGTTATATTTTGCTTGTTTGTTTTGTTGATTAGATTCCTGTTAAAGGTGAGATCATATGGTATTTGTCTCTCACTGCCTGGCTTATTTCACTTAGCATAATGCTTTCCAGTTGCATCCATGATGTTGCATAGGGTAGGAGGTCCTTTCTTTCTGCTGCATAGAATTCCATTGTGTAAATGTACCATAGTTTTTTGATCCACTCATTTACTGATGGGCATCTAGGTTGCTTCCAGCACTTAGCTATTGTAAATTGTGCTGCTATGAACATTGGGGTACAAAGGTTCTTTATTGTATTTTTTCCATTACCATTTAGCCCCATCATATGATTTCTATGTAAAGCCATATTTACCAGTATATGAGTCTAAAATGTTTTATCATTAGGTGTGAAGAATCCAAACAATTTAGAGATTGAGTCTAGAGATGACAAAGTTCACCATTTTGTGGATGAGGAGAAAAGTTCTCTCTGTAGTGCTGTAGTGTGACAATTCTGGTGTTCATCATCCTTTCATTTTCTTCCCAAGAACCCAAGAATGGCTCCTTTACATCACCCATACATTGATTGGAGATCATGTAAGTAGTTCCAGCCATTATAATGTGGGAGGAAGTGATTCATCTGGATCCTAGGCTTGGCCCCAAGGCTCTACCAGGGGGTACAGGCAACAGTGAAAGGTACCTTGCTCTAACCTAGATGGGAGGAGAGCTCCCAGAAAAGCAACCAATCTAGAAACACTTGTGATGACTTTGTGGGAGCATTAAACAATCATTCATTGTTTTAATGCACTTAGATATTAGGGGGGGTTGTTACTGCAAACATATCTCAGCCTATTCTGACTACCACAAGACTCCTCTAGAACTCATTCTTCTCTCCCAACTCCATTGTCACATCAGTCCCAGCCAAAGACCTTCTGGACCCTGAACATTTAACCTTTTACCAGGGAGGTTATAGCACAGAGTAAAAGCTATGAAATCAAGCACTGAAATAAGATTATCTGGGTTCACATAAACGACCCCAAATAGCTGCTGCAACTTTGAGAAAGAAGAGTAAAGTAGGAGGGATCACAATACCTGACACTAAACTATACTACAAGGCCACAGTAATGAAAGCAGCCTGGTACTGGCACAAAAACAGGCACATGATTCAAGGGAACAGAACAGAGAGCCCAGAAATAAACCCAAGTCTCTACAGTCGATTGATATTTGACAAAGGAGGCAGTAACATAAAATGGAGTAAAAATAGCCTCTTCAACAAGTGGTGTTGGGAGAACTGGACAGCTATGTGCAAAAAAAGTGAAACTAGAACACCAACTTACACCTTATACAAAAATAAATTCAAGATGGATAAAAGACTTAAATATAAACCATGACACCATTAAATTACTAGAGGAGAATATAGGTAGGAAAATCTCAGATATTCCACGTGGAAACTTTTTTACTGACATGTCCCCTAGAGCAAGGGACATAAAGGAAAGAATAAACAAATGGGACCTCATCAAAATAAAAAGCTTCTGCACAGCTAAAGACAACAGTATCAAAATAAAACGAGAATCAACTGTCTGGGAAAACATATTTGCCAATGATACCTCAGACAAGGGTTTAATCTCCAAAATATATAAAGAACTTACACGACTCCACTCTAAGAAGACAAGCAACCCAATTAAAAAATGGGCAAAGAACTTGAACAGACACTTCTCCAAGGAGGACATACAGAAGATCCAAAGACACATGAAATGATGTTCAATATCGCTAGCTATCAGAGAGATGCAAATTAAAACCACAATGAGATACCACTTCACACCAGTCAGAATGGCCATCATAAACAAAGCAACAAACAACAAGTGTTGGAGAGGTTGTGGAGAAAAGGGGACCCTAGTGCACTGTTGGTGGGACTGCAGACTGGCACAACCACTATGGAAAACAGTATGGAACTTCCTCAGAAAACTAAAAATGGATCTGCCTTTTGACTCAGCAATTCCACTGCTGGGACTATATCTTAAGAACCCTAAAACACCAATACAAAAGAACCTTTGCACCTCAATGTTCATAGCAGCACAATTTACAATAGCTAAGTGCTGGAAGCAACCTAGATGCCCATCAGTAAATGAATGGATCAAAAAACTATGGTACATTTACACAATGGAATTCTGTGCAGCAGAAAGAAAGAAGGGGCTCCTACCCTTTGCAACAGCATGGATGCAACTAGAAGGCATTATGCTAAGCGAAATAAGCCAGACAGTGAGAGACAAATACCATATGATCTCACCTTTAACAGGAACCTAAACAACAGAACAAAGAAACAAGCAAAATATAGTCAAAGACACTGAAATAGGGGACAGGCTGAAAGTGAGGAGAGGAGAGAGAAGAGGGAGTTTCAGGGGAAAAGGGGAAAGGTTTAAAGGAACAAATTTAAAGGATACGTGGACAAAACCTAGGGAGAGGGTGGTAATGGGAGGGAGGTGGGGAGGGATGGGTGGGTGGGCTGGAATGAGAGTAAAGGGGAGAATACTGTGCTTGAACAAT
>PVIA01018673.1:0-12195 GCA_004024845.1 Tonatia bakeri | reverse complement strand
TCTCCCCCTCTCTCCCCCCGTCTCTGTGGACACCTAAAGTAGAGGTCTTGTGAGGACATAATGAGATGGTGGCTGCCTACAAGGCACAAGAGACCTCAGAAACCTAACTAACTGGCTTCTTGAAGTAAGACTTCCCATCCTCCAGACATAGGAGAAATAAATTTCCATTGTTTAAGCCACCTAGTCTATGGTGTTTAGTGATAATAGCCTGAACTAAGACAGTTATATGAATCAATTTTCTTAAAATGCCTAAGGTGTATACATTAAGGAAAGAAAATGGGGGACTAGATAGCAAACACTTAACAGTAGTTAGCACTGAAATTTAAAATTCAGGCTTCTCATTTTTAAAACTGAATTTTCACAATGTATAAATACATTCTAATGCATGTATTATCCTTCAGATTAAAAACATACTTTTATATAACAAGTAAATTAGAATTAAATTTTTAGAAAGAACATATGGCCCTGGCTGGTGTGGCTCAGTGGATTAAGTGCTGGCCTGCAAACCAAAGGGTCACCTGTTCAATTTTCCAGCAGGGCACATGCCTGGATTTCAGGCCAGGCCCTAGTAGGGGGCACAAGAGGCCACCACACATTGATTTTTCTCTCCCTCTCTTTCTCATTCCCTTCCCCTCTCTCTAAAAATAAATAAAATATTTAAAAAAGAGAGAGAGAAAGAACATATGAATTAGGGTCAAAAAGACTGATATACTTGAATATGTTACTTACTAATTACATAACTTAGACAATTTACTAAAGCTTTCTGAACCTCACTTCCTTCATTTGTGAATTATCTATAACAACATTTGCCCTATCCAAGATCTGGGGATTTTGTTGGAGGGACTCAAATAAAGCATAAGAATATTTTTTGAAACCATAAAAGTGTTTTTTATTTGTACAGTAAATTATAAATAACTTTGTAGTTAAATAAACAAAACATTTTTGAATAAGAAAGAATAAATATTTAGACTAGACAGGAGAAATTTAAGCATTAGCAACACACAAAATGCTTTTAAAAATTATTCAACCATTCAACTATATGAGAGAAAATAAAAATTGAAATTGTTAACACAGCCAAGTATGTCTGGGAACAAAGAGCACATCCTATTATTCTGAGATGTCACATGTTTCCATTGACATGGTATATTTTTTTATCCTTTTAGGAAAGTATTATTATCTTTTTTAAAAAATGTTATTCAGGTATTCTCTGATAAGCTTATCTTAATTCTGTCTTTCCAATTTCTTTGCATTTTAGTCTTCAAATGTATCTTTCAGAATACATAACACTCTTAATTCTAATCAACTCATAGATTAATCAAGATCTGTGACTTATATTGACAGAAATCAATACCTGGGTTTTCCTATGGAAAATAATTTGTACCATTAATAAAGCCCCAAACCTGTCCTCTATATTTTTATTGAAGCTGAATTAATTTTGGCAGTGTATATATAAGATATTAAAAACAAGCTAAGTTTGACATTGAGCATCTGTATTTGACAGATCACTCACTCTGAAAAAAATGTAGTCCCATTTTCCTATCATTTACTTTCATTTTATTGTCAGAGTAAAAAAAGCTTGGTGAAGCTAAGGTCATATATGACATTAGTAAAAATAATAAATAAGTAAAACTTACATTGCTTCCTAAGAGGACAAATTTTCTATGGACTAACTGGCATCTACAGCTAAAAATTTGTCTGTCCTTGGTATCATCTCTTCAACAAATGAATACATAACCTTGTTAGGAGACATGTGAACACTCTGTTATATGTACTAGTCATAAACATCCAAAGCTTCATTTTTTCCATTTTCAAATTAGAAAGACAGAAAACTTGTAAAGGAAACTCTAGGTTATAGGCTTTGAGTTGTCAGTGCAGATTTTAAAAAGATGTGTGCACTGTTTCCACATTAAATATAAAATAAATCTAGTATTCTATTAGTTTCCTCAGTCTGTGTTTTTGTTAGAAAAAAAAGTAAATAGGGTAGAATCCTTTCTCTATGTTCTCTAGGTTTAAAAACTGCCTGATAAACTAGCTAAGAACTAGATATTTATATAAAACACAGGGAATTATAAAAGTGATGTAGTTGAGCTTTGGAAATGAAAATGGAATAAAACCAGAAACACTTTCAAAATGAAGGGTTTTATTTTAAGTAAAAACAATTTTCTAAAAGGTTCCTTGGGTGCATATTAGTGATTTCTTTGTGTTTTTAATCCAATTTTATTAGCTTTATTGAGAAATAATTTACATACCATACAATTCACCCATTTAAATTGTACAATTCAATATTTTTAGTATACTCAAATAATTATGCAACCATAACCACAATCTAATTTGAGCATACATTTTTTTCTCTCTTAAAAGAAATTATGCACTGATTAGCAATCAGCATTCCCATCCTCTCCCACCATCTCCCACCCTCCAACTCTGGTCAACTGTTAATCTACATTCTGTTTCCATAGAGTTCCTTAGTCTAAATATTTCCTATATAAGGAATCATATAATATGTGGCCTATTTTTGATTAGCTTCTTTTAATTACCATAATGTTTACAAGGTTAGTCTAAGTTGTTGCTTGTATTGATCCTTCTTTTTATTGTGAAATAGAGCTCCATTATATAAATATACCACATTTTATTTACCCATTCCTCAACTGATAGGCTTTGGATTTCATTCTACTTTTTAGCTATTATGAATAATGCTGCTACAAATATTCATGTTCCAGTTTTTGTGTGGACTTGTTTTTTTCTCCTCCTTTGGATAAGTAAACAGGAGTGGAATTGTGGTGTTATGTGGCATGTGTGATGAAATATTGCTGAGATTGGTGACGTTGACACTCACTCACAGATGGATGATGAGTGGTAATATAATATAAAAATAAAGATAAGATCATTAGCAGTACATAGCAAATAGGAAAGAGGCAATATGCTCATTCAAGGTATGTCCAAATTTAATCATTTGATGGAAAGGTGAAATTGAAGAGGGGAAGAAAACAGGGCTGTGTTCTGAAACTGAATAAGGAAGCCATGTCACTGCTGTGAGTCATTCATGAAGAGCAGTAATAGAGACATGGCTTCTAAACACAGCAAAAAAGGAGATTGAACATTACTGATCTTGGAAGGAGCAGTTTGGGTGGACTGGAAAAAGTAGGAATATTTAACAAACAAAAATGTAGGAATAAAAACAAAGGTTTTAAGGAGTAGGAGACAGAGAGGTGATCACTACAGAGTGCTGCTTAGCAATTTTGATTTTGAAAGAAATGCTGTGATAGGAATATAGCTCAAAATAGGAAATATGTTTGTAACCAGAGAAGGAAAGTCACAAAGAAAAGGAACTCTAAAAGAAGGAATTGTTAATCAAGAATAGCAGCAAGTGAGGTAATAGCAATAAGACAACACAAGCACAGGGTAGAAACTTTGAAAGAAGGAAAAGCCTTCCTAATATATACATGTTGGGATAGGAGGGAAGTTGCTTTTGGAGAAATTTTTATTTTACTTGTACAAATTATTAAGTAGCTCATTGAATGATTGTTACTTCTTGGACATTTATTAAAAGTGTATTTTATCTTAAACTTCAAGCATGGGATTTAATTTGAACAACAATTTTATGGGATATCATTATTAATCACAATTTATTAATCACAGGTTTTCCAGGGACCTATGGTCCAACCTATCCCATTACAATACCAACTCATTCCCAAAATCCTAGTGTAACTATTTTAATCTACCATATGGAATGCTCTCTCATGAGTTATGAATCCTGAAAAATGCCCCAGTGGTGTGGCTCAGTGGACTGAGCACTGGCCTGTGAATTGAATGGTCGCCGGTTCAATTCCCGGTCAGGGCACATGTCTGGGTTGCAGGCCAGGTCCCTGGTAGAGGGTGACTGACAGACAACTGATTCTCTCTCACACAATGATGTTTCTCTCCCTTTCTGTCTTTTTCCCTTCCCCGTCTCTAAAAATAAATAAATAAAATCTTTTACAAAAAACAAGATAACTGAAAAATAATAAAGAATCCTAAAAAATGATTGAGATCAAGATGTCTCAGAAGAACCAGTAAAAAATATGCTTCCCCCAAATTTCCTTTTCTATTGTTCTATCAGAGTACCTCAGAAGACATTTTCTAAATCTAAAAGTGAGTTTGGGATAAAAAGAGGAGCTCTAGTTATAGACAGTGTTTTCACCAGAAAAATGGTGAAAGAGCTTTGTCAGAAAGAAGACCTCCTCCTCTGATTCCTGTCTCTCTTCCCTGGAACACTCTGCATCTCCTTAGGTAGCCAGTTTTCTTCCACCCTTTTCTTCAGGATCACTATCTTTGGTGTACTGTGCTGGGCTTTTTTTTTCTGATTTGTAGTCTATTCCTGACCTTTTGGAGAATCTGCAAACCATCAAAATGTAAGGTTCTACCATGGGAAATAATAATTAATCTGTGAAGTACATTTAATAGTGACTGTGCCTTGTAATAAAATTTTTATGTTTTTAACAACCTAACTGAGGCATAATTGAGATACATTTAACTTCATATATTTAAAGTATGTAACTTGGCTAGTATTTAAATTTGTATATGCTTGTAACACCATTACATTAATACAGATAACAAATACCTCCATAATCCAAAAAGTTTCCTTGTGCCCCTTTGTGATCCTGTGATTTATAATAGAAATACCCATTTGGCCTTTGTTCCTATTTCTGGCACAGAGCTCCTGAAACCCTTGGAATTTCCTAGGTAATAAGAGCAATAAAGGTCTTTTATATTCATAACAAGCCCTTTCAACTACATGAGTTCGTGTGAATGAGGTGATTTTTGTAAAGCCCCTATTTAACTACAGAATTTGGCCTGATTACCAACAGAACCAAACATGGAATTAGAGGGATGATATTTCAACCCTATTCCTAACTTTCTAGAGGCTGAATTAATCAACAATAGTCAATAATTTAATTAATTGTGCCTATGTTATGAAACCTTCCTAAGGTCCTGAAGAATGGGTTCTGAGATCTTCAGGGTGGTATACATGTGGAAGTGCTGGAAGGGGGCATACTTGGAGAGGGCATGAGTTCTGTACCCTTTAACCACGTACTTTGCCCTACACATCTATTCCATATGGCTGTTCCTGAATTGTGTCCTTTTGTTTGAAGCTGGTAGTCTAACATGTAAACTGTTTCATTAAGTTCTGTAAGCTCTTGTAGCAGAAGATGGAAATGGAAGAGTGCGGGGGGTTGGGAATGTCTGACTTGTAGAAGGTTGGTGAAGCACAGGTGACAATCTGTGGTGCATCTGAAGTGGGGGAGTCTTATGGGACTGAGACCTTAATCTACAGAATCCCAGCTATCTTTAGATAGATATATTCAGAAATAAGTTAAATTGTAGGACACTTGGAGGTGTTCAGAGAATCAGAAAATTGCTTGATGTGGCAAAAAAAAAAAAGAAAAAGAATGCAACTCCACACAACTGGTGTCAGAAATGAAATACTGAGATTAGTAATAGAATAGTGAGTAGACAGAAAACAGTTTTTTTCTCTACCCTTGCATTCCATCTATTATCTCATTCTTATTCTCAGGAAATCACTGAACCTCACCTGCTTTTGGTCATTATGGATTTGTTTACAAAATCTTGAATTTATATAAATAAAATCATATAATATGTAGATACCATATGAATGGTCAATAAATACATGAAAATATGTTGAACATTTTTAGTCTTTAGGAAAATAAATTAAAACTACAATGAAATATGGACACGTACTTTACTGGTTAAAATTAAGAAGATTTACCTTTCCAAGTGTTGACAAAAAATATAAAGCGACTACAACTCTTATACTCTGACACAGGGATGTAAAAAGAATACAACCATTTTGGTAAAACAATTGTTTAACAAGTTAAACTCTACATACTATATGTTCTAGGCATTCCACTCTAGGCTAGGCATGTATCTAACAGAATACAGTATATGTCTACACCAAGAGTTATGTATGGATACTCATAGCAGCTTTATTTGTAAGAGCCTGAAACTTGAAAAACAACTTAAATGTCCATCAATATGTGTATGGATAAACAAATTATATCAATACAATGAAATATTACTCAGCAATAAAAAGAATGAACTAGTGACACGTGCAACAATATGGCTGAATCTCAAGCTGCTTACGTTTTTAAAGCCACTGTCTACCTTTAAGGGGTTGTTAATGCGAGGGAAAATTAAGAGAAGGGAGATCTAGCATTATTGACATCATTTGAATATCTTTCCCCTAATATACACATGAAATAGCTTCCCTAGAGTGTATCACATAGGGGATGGTAGAGAATTTAAAATGTTAACAATCCCTTTCTTTGTCTTCCCTGTTTCTCTTCCTACAGGGGAATTTCAAGCATGATAGCAGTATTGTTATCAAACAGTACTGGGATTCTGCTGCCCAATACCACCCTCTAGGCAAAAATTCCAGAGGCAAAGGTTTGGTGATAAAGGAAAGGAGCCTTCATTCAAAAGCAGTTACTTAAACCTATTAAGTCACAGCTTTACTAACTTAAGCCTATTGATTAAGGCTAAACTCTAACTCCTGAGTTCTATTTTTTTCCTGTCAGTTTTTAGTTACCTTGTTTCTATAGGGTTATTTTATAAATTAAAAACAACATGTAGCGATTTTCAAACATGTCTTAAAACATACTTGCTGTTGCATGCAGAACCCAGGCCTTTCCCAGCTGTGGACACGCAAAAAACCCACTAGAGAAATAATCACGCACAGAAACAGTTTTCTGAGTGGAAGTCAAAGACTGAGCGCTCACTCTCCAGTTCTTTGAGCCACTCCGGGCTAAACCCTCCTAAGGGGAAAAGCCTCTTCCTTTGTCTCAGTGGCTTTTTATTGAGAAAGTAGTCACAGATTGTGGATTGACAGTCTGGCAGAAGGGATCAAAGGGAACACGTATTTTACAAAGATGTTAACAGAGTTTCTGTTGTGATTCCGGGCAGAGATTGGAGTTTTATCTTATGAAAAGACTACAGGTTTTAAAGGTTTCCTGATTGTGCCTTCAGATTCCAAGTTAATAACATCCTCCTGCAAACAGATCTCACAGGAACTTGCATATTCTTTGTCTCAGGCCTGATTACCCCGGGGGTCCGCCATCTCCAGTCTGAGCTGCCCCTTCCTTTGGCTGTTTGCTAAGTAAGCCCTGGGAAAGGCTGGAGACATAAACAGCAAGGAGACTTGGATTTCTCACATCTGAGTACAAAGACTCAGGCTAAGAGGGGGCAGGGGTAGATGCCGATCACCCCTTCCTTTCCACAGCCCCTTCATTTATTTCCACAGTCTCGTGAGACTTATTCCACAGAGGCCTTTATGAGATCAGAACCTGTTTTAGGTCCATTCTCTATCCTAGAGAATTGTTACCCATCATTGGTAACTAATCTAGCATTAAAGGCCAGGAACAGAACAGGTAGCATTCATGCCAGGGGAATGAGTTTTGTCTCCTTAGTGGCTCCTGATCCGGAGGTCTCTCACTCAGCCTAAGTCACAGGGGATCACAGCTTCCTGAGACCGGGCAGGGTGGCCCCCAACAACAACATAATATACAAAAACTACACAATTTGGGAAGAATGGCAGGCTTTTGCCTCAGAGCCTGTTCCATCTCCAGGCTGGCCTGGAGTTCTTTCCCATACAAAATACCATCGATTGGGAAATGCACACTGTCCTATCATCTGCAAATAATGACAGTTTTACTTCCTGCTTTACAATTTGGATTCTTTTTATTTCTTCTTATAAATTGCTGTGGCTAGGACTTCTAGTACTACGTTGAATAAGAGAGGTGAAAGCAGATATCCTTGTCTTGTTCCTTGTTTTGTTTCCTTAAAGGAAACTCTTAGTTTTTGCCTATTAAGTATAATATTGGCCTTTATTATGTTGAGGTATGTTCCCTTTATTACCCCTTTGCTGAAAGTTTTTTGATCATAAATGGGCGTTAAACTTTATCAATTGCTTTCTCTGCATGTATTGATATAATCATGTGATTTTTATTCTTTATTTTGTTTATGTGGTATATCATATTTGTTGATTTGTGTATATTGTACCAACCTTGCATCCCTGGAGTGATTCCCACTTGGTCATGGTATATGATCTTTTTAATGCATTGCTGGATTCAGTTTGCTAATATTTTGTTGAGGATTTTAGCATCTATGTTCATCAGGGATATTGGCATATAATTTTTTTTCTCTGTAGTGTCTTTATCTGGTTTTTGATAATACTGGCCTTGTACAACTAGTTTGAGAGTCTTCCCTCTTCTTAAAATGTTTGGAATAGTTTGAGAAGGGGAAGTGTTAGTTCTCTTTGAATGTTTAGTAAAATTCATCCGTGAAGCCATCCAGTCCAGGACTTTTTTGTTTGTTGAGAGATTTTTGATTACTCCTTTAATTTCATTAGTTGTAATCAGTTTATTTAAATATTCTGATTATTCTTAATTAAGTTTTGAAGGATTGCATGTTTCTAAGAATTTATCCATTTCATCCAGATTGTCCTATTTGATGGCATATATAGTTTTTATATTGTCTTATAGTTTTTTGTATTTCTATAGCGTCAGTTGTTGCTTTCCCTCTTTCATTTCTGATTTTACTATTCGGTTTCTCTTTTGCTCTTGATGAGTCTGACTAATAGTGTGTAATTCTTGCTTATTTTTTCAAAGAAATCAGCTCTTGGTTTCATTGATTTTTTTAGACACTATTTTGTTTATTTCTGCTCTGATCTTTATTACTTCATTTCTTCTACTCACTTTGGGTTTTGTTTGTTGTTCTTTTTCTAGTACCTTTAAGATAACAGTGACATGTTTATTTAAGATTTTTCTTGTTTCTTGAGGTAGGCCTGAGTTGCCATGATTTTCCCTCTTATGAGTTCTTTTGCCGTGTCCCATTTTTGGAGGTGTTGTATTCTCATTTGTTCTAAGATGACTTTTGATTTCTTTCTGATCTCATTGTTAAGCCATTCATTGTTTAGTAACATACTATTTAGTTTCCATATTTTTGGGTGTTTTTCAGTTTTTTTCTTGTGATTGATTTCTAGTTTCATACCCAGTTATTTTTTTAGGGGGGAGAGCTAACATTTATTTAATCAACAAATGCTGAGCACCTGCCAGGGCCACACACTGCTAGTCATTGGGACACATAGAACATGTGATCAGTCAACATGAAATTGTATGGCATCAGCCTGTTCATGTCACCCACATGTCACTGAATAAGTGACAGTGTTTACAATGTTTCATTAAACACCTATTAACATAATAACAACAGCTGATGACATCACAAAAAGTCAAATTCAGAATGTAAGAATTGCAGAACATACAGACAAAGGTCCAGTGTGTCAGGAACTGGATGGATAGCAACATGGGCAATGCTCAGATAGCTGGGGATGACCCTCCACAGTCCACTTTAGGGATGAACAATTTTACTAGGATCTAAAAATTCCTCTCAACTCAAATTTATGTTTCCATTCCTCAATAGTGAGCCAAACAAATAAATGAGGAAATATTAACCATGGGCCTAACTATTTCAAGGCCTGGACAGGGAAAAATCTAATATCTTTATAAACTACAAAGAGAAAATTCTAGTAGACAGGTGAAGATGACTGATGTGGATCCCGGGTCGTGGGGTCTGTGACATTGTGGAAGGAGGAAAGACATTCACATGGACTACCGAGTCCTGTGGAAGAAAAGGGAGGGCAGCTTCTCTCTCAAGGGGAGCAAAAGCCACGGCCTCCGCCATGACAAGGCCTTTATTTCTTTTTACAGGCACATTACATGATGGTCCTCACTTACTATGCACAGGTTCACTTTATGTGGTTACCTTTTACAGAAAACAAAGGAACCAATGCCACAAATCACATCACAGAAGGATATTTGCAAATGAAAAGCAAAGAGTAGTTGAACCAGTTACACTCCACACTGGAGAGTTTTAGCTTGGATTTTAGGAAGTTACAGTAAGCACTTGCTGTCTCAATTCAGGGTGAGGGAGTTTTAGCAAAAGCAAGTCTCAAAGCTGCCCAGGTACATTGCAGGCTGGGTTCCCCACATGAGAATCTATCCATGGACGTGGGTCTTGTGCATCTCTGAGTGGGAGCTGGGCCCACGCCATGCAGAATAGTCTCCTACAGATGACAAAAGGTTTTTTGAGCATAACATAAATGTACAAAACTCTTAACAGCACTGAAATCAGCTAATGCTTCTGTTGCTGCAAATATTATCTTCAAAAGAGTGGTGAGGAAGATACTGACAACAGAACAGAGCTGTTTTTTCATTTCCAAAATGGCACTTCCTGGTCCACAGTGCTTAGCACTGCAGATGTTGGCAGAACTGCGCAGGAGAGGTCATGCTGCTGGGCACGCACAGGCACTCCTTGTAGAACATAGGTCAGCAGTGGAAAACCACCACACTGAAGGACTTAGTTGCATCTGATGGAAGAATAGGGGAAGAGCATGATTCACAAATATTCTCCTCATCAACCAGAATGCCTTTCCTTTGAATTTGATGCATTTTCTTGAGTAAAGACAGAGTCAGCTATGAGAATCCTCTTGCAGCACTCATTAAACAGAATTTGCAAACTGTAGCCTTGCAGAGTTTTAGCCAAGGAATCTCTCAAATTGGGAATCTCCATTCTTCCTTGATGTAGTGAATCAGTAGAATTGGGTCAACATGCATGCCAATGTTGTTTAACAGGCCAGTAATAAATGGTGGTTTGTCAACAGAGTATAAAATCAGATCTTCCCAGATCTATCCATTGTCCTGCTCCTTGGCAAATTCAATCACTTTATCAGCATCATGTAATTCCTCTATGATCACCTTCAGGGCACTTCAGCTATTACCCATTCTGCTCAGAAGATAAACTGTCTCTTCTGCAGTTTTTCTGTCAGCATATCTCAAGAATCTTTTCAAGCAGACAGTGGATACTATCTCGGAGAAATGGAAATAAGTTTGGTTGATCATATTCAGCATAAAGGCTGATCTATTTTTCATGGTAGCACTGCCCCTTATGATGGTCTCTCTTGAAAAGCTTATGCAGATACACATGCTGTAATTCTGGTCTGTCTTCTAATTCTTCCACTACTTTTTTCATTGAAATTTTATCTCCATTGTCCAAATTTTATCTCCATGTCGACAGCTTTCTTGTAATCAAAATCCATTAATAAATCAATTTTATCCTTGATAGAGCTGAATAGATTGTGCTTGTCAATCAACTGGAAAACATCCTTATGTCTTAAGGTTAAGATATTTCCAGAGCATTGCCATAGCTTTTGTTATAGTTGTACAATTCTGCAAGGGTTTGAAGTAAGGTCTTGCTCTCACTATTTTTCCTCAGATAATCCTGAACTGGTCAGAGAAAATGCTTGATATAATTGCAGTCCACTTAAATTTACTGAGATTTGTTTTGTGTCCTAACATGTGGTCTATCCTAGAAAATTTTCCATGTGCACTTAGAAAAATGTATAGTCTGATACTTTGAGTAAAATGCTCTGAAGATATCAATTTTATCCATTTGATCTAGTGTGTCATTTAAGACTGCTGTTTCCTTATTGATTTCTGTCTGGAACATCTATCAATTAATGCCAATGGTGCATTAAAACCATATACTATGACTGTATTACTGTTGAGCTCTCCCTTTATGACAATCAAGATTTGCCTTATACGTTTTAGTGCTCCTATGTTGGGTGTATAAATGTTGACAAGGGTTATATCCTCTTGTTGGATTTATCTCTTTATCATTACATAGTGTCCTTCTTTATCTCTTTTATAGTCTTTTTTTAGTCTATTTTGTCACATACAAGTATTGCTACCCCAGGTTTTTTAAATGACTTTTTATCCTCACTCAAAAAGATTTTTTTTCATTGCTTTTAGAGACAGAGGAAAAAAAGAGAGGAAGGGAGAGAGAGAAACATTTATGTGAGAGAAACATTGATGTGAAAAAAATATTGATTTGTTGTTTCTACCCTTTGCTACAGCATGGATGGAACTGGAAAGCATTATGCTAAGCGAAATAAGCCAAGCGGTGAAAGACAAATACCATATGATCTCACCTTTAACAGGAACCTAATCAACAAAACAAAGAAACAAGCAGAATATAAACAAAGACAATGAAATAGAGAACAGGCTGACAGTGTCCACAGGGGGGAGAGGAGGAAATTTCAAGGGAAAAGGGAAAGGGTTTACAGGCACAAGTATAAAGGGCACA
>PVIA01018672.1:0-12197 GCA_004024845.1 Tonatia bakeri | reverse complement strand
TATGTATTTTTGCCATTTTATTATTCATAGTTTTGATCTTCTTTTTCTTAAATAAGTCCCTTTAACATTTCATATAGTAATAACTTGGTGATAATGAACTCCTTTAGTTTTTTCTTGTCTGGGAAGCTCTTTATCTGCCTTTCAATTCTAAATCATAGCTTTGCCAAATATAGCAATCTTGGCTGTAGGTTCCTGCTTTTCATGACTTGGAATATTTCTTGCCAGTCCCTTCTAGCCTGCAAAGTTTCCTTTGAGAAATCAGTTGACAGTCTCATGAGAACTCCCCTGTAGGTAACTAACTGCTTTTCTCTTGCTGCTTTTAAGATTCCCTCTTCATCTTTAACCTTCAGCATTTTAATTATGATGTGTCTTGGAGTGGGCCTCTTTGCATCCATCTTCTTTTGGACTCTCTGTGCTTCCTGGGCTTGCATGTCCATTTCCTTCATCAAATTAGGAAAGTTCTCTTTCATTATTTTTTCAAACAGATTTCCAACTTCTTGCTTTCTCTTCTCCTTTTGGGACGAAGACAGCTAGGGAGAATAATAACACTGACGGTAGCCTGAAGTCCCGTGCCAGCCCTGTTAAATAAAGCCGTCTCTGTGGCAGGTGCTGGGGGTCAACAAGTCACTCGCTACGTGACTGAAGGAGCTGGTTTTCCCAGCTGCAGGCCAGACACCCAAGGCCTCCCTCACAAGGACACTCACATACATGGCAGGCTCAGCCCGGCGCCCATGCACAGCGGCTCCTCTGTCCTGTTGGCTATTATAATTCACGATAATCAACGAGGTCATTTTAACAATTAATTATAATAATTGGTTTAAGTAGGGGCTGTCCCCACTCTGCTTTCTCCTCTACACTAAAAGACACTGACCTTGGGCTAAGGGCCCCTAATGTGCGCTGGTCCACTGGGACTCCATCGAAGGGCTCTCCCCAGCCCTGCTTGCCCACTCCTTCCCTTCCCATAGCAGCAAACCAGAAACCCACCCACCTCCCCCCAGACCCTCACCCCCCTTGCCCTGTTCTCAAGGGGCTCCTGAAAGGCCAAAGGCCAGCTTCCCAGTTCTTTGGTGGCAGGCAGGTCAGAGGCCTGGCTCTCTCCTGGTGTCAAGTTTCTCCCTGGTTTATTCTCTCCTGGGCGTGAATACAAAATTCTTCTCTCCATCTCCTGCTCCTTCTGTCTTATTACATCATCTGGCTGCTACACACTTCTCAGTTACTGTTTTCTGAGGACTTACAAGTCTGCTCCCTCCCGCCCAGTCACTCTGATCCTGTGAAAAGAGCACAGGGCTCTGAAGCCAGCGGGAGTCGAGTTTAATCCCAGCTCCACCACTGACCAGCTGCGTGACCTTGGGCAAGTCAATTAACCTCCCTGAGCCCTGCATTTTATATCTGCCTGAAATTATAGAGACAATCTTATTTTCTTTAGCAGTAGGACTTCCTGCTGGAAGGAAACTGAGTATTTTTTGAGGGGTGAAAACTATTTCTTTTCTTTGCTTAATCTCTTCACCTTTTTCACCCAGTCCCTCAACCCCCTCCCCTCTGACAGCTGTCAGCCTGTTCTCTGTGTCTATGAGTCTGCGTCTATTTTGTTTGTTAGTTTATTTTGTTCATTAGATTCCACAAATCAGTGGAATCATATGGTACTTGTCTTTCTCTGACTGACTTATTTCACTTAGCATAATGCTCTCCAGGTCCATCTATGCTATTGAAAAAGGTAAGATTTCCTTCTTTTATTCCAGCTGAGTAGTATTCCATTGTGTAAATGTCCCGTTGTTGTTTTGTCCACTCATCTACTGATGGACACTTGGGCTGCTTCCATAGCTTCATTATTATAAATAACGCTGCAGCGAACATGGGGGAGTATATATTCTTTCCAATTAGTGTTTCAGGTTTCTTTGGATATATTCTCAGAAGTGAAATCACTGGGTTGTAAGACAGTTCCATTTTTAATTTTTTGAGGACCCTCCATCCTGTTTCCCACAGTGGCTGCACCAGTCTGCATTCCCACCAACAGTACACTAGGGTTCCCTTTTCTCCACATCCTTGCAGTGCTTACTGTTTATTGATTTGTTAATGATGGGCATTCTGACAGGTGTGAGGTGATATCTCATTGTGGTTTTAATTTACATCTCCCTGATGGCTAGTGACACTGAACATCTTTCTATATGTCTATTGGCCATATGTATATCGTCTACGGAGAAGTGTCTATTCAGATCCTTTGCCCATTTCTTAATTGGATTTCTTTTGTTTTTGTTCTGTTCTGTCTGGTGTTGAGTTGTATAAGTTCTTTATAAATTTTGCAAATAACCCCTTACCAGGTATGTCATTGACAAATATGTTCTCCCACTCAGTGGGTTCTCTCTCCATTTTGTTCACGGTTCCCTTTGTTGTGCAAAAGCTTTTTAGTCTGATGCAGGTCCTTTTGCTTATTTTGTCTTTTGCTTCCCTTGCCAGGGGAGGTATATCAGATAAGTATTGCTATGAGCAACGCCCAAGATTTTACTGCCTATGTTTTCTTCTAGGATTTTTATGGTATTGAGTCTAACATTTAAGTCTCCAATCCATTTTGAGTTTATTCTTGTGTGTGGTGTAAGAAGGTGGTCTAGTTTAATTTTTTGCCTGTATCTATCCAATTTTCCCAATGCCATTTATTGAATAGACTATTCTTGCCTCCTTTTTCAAATATTAATTGACCATGAAGGTGTGGGTTCATTTCTGGACTCTTTGTTCTCGTCCATTGACCAATGTGTCTGATTTACTCCACTACCATGCTGTTTTGATTACTATGCCCTTGTAGAGTAGTTTGATGTCAGGTAATGTGATCCCTCCAACTTTGTTCTTCTTTCTCAAGATTGCTGTGGCTATTTGGGGCTTTTGTGGTTCTATATAAATTTTGGGGATATTTGTTCTAGTTTTGTGAAATACATCATTGATATCTTCATAGCAATTGTGTGGAATCTATAAATTGTTTTGGGTAGTATGGACATTTTAATGATGTTAATTCTTCTTATCCATGAACACGGTATATGCTTCCACTTATTTGTAGCTTCTTCAATGTCTTTTTTCAGTGTCTTATGATTTTCTAAGTACAAGTCTTTTGCATTCTTATTTAAATTTACTCCTAGATATTTTATTTATTTTTGATGCAATTGTAAATGGGATTGTTTTCGTAGTTTCCTTTTCTGCTGGTTCATTATTGGTGTATAAAAATGCAGTTGATTTCTGGATATTTATTTTGTATCCAGCTACTTTACTGAAATCATTTATCAGCTCTAGTACGGTTTTTGTGTGTGTGTGTGGAATCTTTAGGGTTCTCTATATACAGTACCATGTTATCTTTAAAACAATAACAGTCTTACTTCTTTCTTTCCACTTTGGATGCCTTTTATTTCTTCCTCCTGTCTGATTGCTGTGGCTAGGAGGTCCAGTACTGTGTGGAATAGGAGTGGTGAAAGCCGACATCCTTGTCTTGTTTCTGATTTTAAAGGAAATGCTTTTAGTTTTTGCCAATTGAATATGATGCTGGCAGTGGGTTTGTCATAAATGGCCTTTATTATGTTGAGGTGTATTTCCTGTATTCCCACTTTGCTGAGAGTTTTTATCACAGAGGGGTGCTGGGTTTTATCAAATGCTTTTTCTGCATCTACTGATATGATCATGTGGTTTATATCCTTCATTGTGTTCATGCGGTGAATCACATTTACTGATTTGCAAATATTGTACCAACCTTGCATTCTCAGAATAAATCCCACTTGATCATGGTGTATGATCTTTTTAATGTATTGCTGGATCTGGTTTGCTAATATTTTGCTGAGGATTTTAGCATCTGTGTTCATCAGGGATATTGGCTTATAATTTTCTTTCTTTGTAGTGTCTTTATCTGGTTTGGGAATTGGGATAATGCTGGCCTTGTAAAATGAGCTTGAGAGTCTTCCCTCCTCTTGAATTTTTTGGAATAGTTTGAGAAGGAGAGGGTTAGTTTTTCTTTGAATGTTTGGTAAATTTCACCTGTGAAGAAATCTGGTTCAGGGCTTTTGTTTGTTGGGAGTTCTTTGATTACTGCTTCAGTTGCATTCGTTGTAATCAGGTGAAAATTTGATAAGCCCTTTGAGGTGGGGGAGGAGGCTCCCCCCCAGAGGCCTGCTTGAGGAACTGGAGGTGGCTGCCTTGGACCACCCACCAGCTTTTATTTTGTGACTACACTAAGCTGGTTGAGGGGTTGGGATAATGCAGGAGGTTCTCGGATGTCCAATGAAGGGAAAGAAAAGGAGAGAAGAAGCCACGGGCAAGACCACTGCGAAGCATCGAGACCCTCACCCAGCTCTCTAGTCTCATCTCCCCACGGTCTGTCCCCTGGCCATTCTGCTCTACTTGAAGTTGCCAGGACATGCCACCTCACCAGGCCTTTGTTCGTGCTGTTCCCTCCTCTTAGAACGCCCTCCCCAAGTTGTCCAACAGGCAAACATAGTTTTTCCAGTTTCAACTCAAATGGTGCCTTTCCCCGGCCCCACCCACCCATTCCCACTCTAGGGGCAAGTGTGGGTGCCGCCCCTGCAGGACCCGCCACGCTGGGCCCACAGAGGCCAGCCCTTTGTGCTGTGGTTGTTCGGTGAGTCTATGCCTTTACCAGACTGCGAAGTTCAGGAGGGCAAGCACCGAGGTTCTGTTTTCCTTTGACTCTCCCCAACCAAGTACAGTGCCTGGTGCCCAACCAGCCTTCAGTAAATGACATCTCAGCGAACGAATGAAAGACAAAGAAAGAATAAACAGGTTAACTGCCCAGAATAGCGGGGAGTGAAGGAACTGGGAGCCAAGATCCACCCACACTGCACTGTGAGGGTCACTGTAGTTTTCTTTTCTTTTCTCTCCTCTTCTCTTTTCCCCCGCTTTACTATTATGGCCAGATTTCTCACATCCTGGGAATGGCAGGTACATGTTTTGATCTATGGAACAGGCCATGATTTCTTAAAATCAGGGCTACCTCTTTCATATATATACTTCAATTAGGGGGCCATTATTTCCCCTACCAAAGACTCAGTGCTTCTGTTTCATTAAACAGAGAATCCTTCCAGTGAGTGAAGAGCAGGATTGGATTTATTGAAATACCATTTACACGGGGCTTGTCAGGAGCAGCTGTCTCTCAGAGTCAGGCCACCAGTCCAATGTCAGGCATCTGAAGTCAGAGGTCACAGGCTCCTTTATTCCCTCGGACTCACTCCCGCTCACCCCGCAGGACCCAGATCTGTGGGCACCACTCTGGGCACCTGACCACCTGCTGCAGTGGTTTTCCTTTGGAGTCCGCCATCTCTTCCCCAAGTTATATGATGTCACTGACCGTCCCATTCTTCCTAAAACCCTCCGAATCCTTGGCTCAGTGGCATTTGCCAGCAATCTGTGCCTACTTCATGGTCGCCCCTGAGCTTCTGGATGAGTTTGTCAATCTGGCTTCCTGCTGGGCACCTCCACGTGGCTGTCCCACAGGCAGAAACCCTGGAGCAGAGGAGTGCCCTCCGCCCCAAACAGGCTCCCCTTTTACATTCCTGGGAGGGACACCACTGCTCGCCCATTCTCACAGCCACCTCCCTCTCCCTCGTGCCACACGTGCCCCCCACCACCACCAAGCTGGAGGATGTTCACCTCCTGAATGCATCTCAAGCTAACCCCTCCCTCCCACCCATACGTTAAGCTCCAGGGGCACCGGAACTATCTGTTCCCATATGTTACTATAACCCAGGAGTCATCAGCACAGTGCCTGGCACATGACAGACACACGATGAGCACATGCTGAATGAGTGAATAAGTGAGTGAGCGAACAGTCCCATTTTACAAGTTGTAACACTGAGGCTCAGAGAAGAGTGATTGGCCCAAGGTCATCCAGATGGAATAACCGGGACTTAGCCCAAGGGTGGCTCCGGGGCCCACTTTGTCACTGCTCTGAGCACAGGGTCGTTCATGGCGCATCCCCGGTGCTGCTGGGGGCCTTACCTGAGAGCACCGTGAAGACGGCTGCGAAGGCATTGAGCTTGAGCCCGTCGATGACGTTGCTGGAGTGGAAGAGCTCCAGACACATGAGGCTGAAGCCGACCACCAGCAGGAGGATGTAGAGCACCTCGGAGACCACCGACAGCCACAGGACCCCTGTGTGACAGAGGCAGAGGCCGTCAGATGAGGACACGCAGGGTGGATGCTCCCGTGCGCATCCCACCCCACACGTTTTGGTCGGGGGATCGAGTGGCTTAGAATAGACCTCCGCTGCAGGGCGGGTCCTGGGAAGGGGACGGCCGTGGTGGCCACACGTCCTCCTCACAAGGCTGGCTCAGGAATCCAACCTAAGTCTGGGGCACTCTGGGGGGCGGTCGCTGGTCCAGGGTGGCACGTGACCATTCAGTTGGGAGGGAGGAACTATCCTGCGGCTATGCAAGAGCCGCTCCTTCTCTTCCTATCTGTTAGGTGACTGCCACCGGAGTCACCTACGGCCAGGAGGGCACGGACCTTAGGATGAAGCTGACACTGTAGTTACTGAGCAGAGCGAGAGAAAGGTGACCTCCCTGCACCAGCAATCACCAGCCTTGAGGGCTTCCCTATGGTGAAGTCAGGCAATGCGATGTTCGGTTACCGACAGCTACAAGCATCGTACACACATCATGCTCACCCTCGAGGAACCTGTATGTTTGTCTGACTCACACTCTACTCCACTTTCTCCCTATAAACCACCACTGCTACTCCCACAGCTTCAACTTCCTTTCTTGTAGGAGCTGTCATGTTCTTCTGTGGTCCCACCTTTCTGGACACAGCTGATTGGTCCAATACGATCATGTGACCTAGAATTGACCAATCAAAGCCCTTCTCGAGGGAGCTAAGCCTGGAAACACTGAAGTAGACAGGAGGAAAGTCCCCCGTGAGAGTCCAAGCACTCTGACAGTGTAAGCACCCTGTTCCAGCGGTTCCTGAAGGCCAGACACATCCCTGTCCTTGCAGGGATTTGGCTATTCAAATTTACTTTGTAGTCCCTGAGATAGCACAGCTCTCTTTTCCCCTAAGGGGTCCAAATGAGATTACCATCATTTGTTATTTGTTTAGGAGGCATCTTCCAGTTCTCCCAATCCTCATTATTCCCCCGTTCTTCCCACACACTTTTTATTTGGAGAGTCCCTCCCCTTCTCCGGCTGCGTGGCTCAGCTGCAGCTGACCCACATCCTGGCTCCATGTTTGGGCACGTGGCTCGTATTCAGCCAGTCAGAGCTCCATATGCCCCCAACTCTAGTCCCTGGTTCAGGAATGAACCTCTCTCTGCCTGTTTCTTCACCTATGAAATGAGGGTAATAACATCAGCCGTTCACAGTAGTGTTGTGCTGTGAGCATTCAGTTAGTGTCTGCTATTGCAGTTGCACAGGAGGGACATGGTGGAGACTGGAAATAGAGCCCAGGGGCTCCTGTGTGCGGTCAAGGCTACAGAGTCCAGATGGGGAAATAAGACCATGGCAACAGATAAGATGTGTGAGGAAAAGGGTGGAAAGCAGAAGAGGGAACGCAGCCATGTGACTTACATTCCAAGCCACACCAACCACATGGTTTGAGCAAGGCCCATACTTCAGAGAGAGAACTATGAACTAGGCTTGTCCAGCCAGAGGTGGATACATGACCCCAGTCAGCACAACAAAAGTCAGCCACAGGACTTCTGCTGGAACTTGCGAAAGAAAATTCTTTTCTTTCCACTGGTTTTGAGGCTAGGAAGAAGTAAGGTTAGAATTGACTGGGTCAGCAAGGGGCAGATGTCAAGGAAGGCAGAGCCAAGAGATGGAGGAAGACTGTATCTTATAACACTGTTTGAACCCCTAGATCCAGCCATGCCTGAGGCTGCACATCTTTTATTCTTTCAATCACATGAACCAATTAATATCTTGTCTTTGCCTAAGCCAGTTTGAAGTAGAATTTCTAACAATTACAACTGAGAGTCCTTATAGTCAGCTTTGGGGTTCTCTGAAACTGTCAAATGTGTTCTTACCTACCCCTCTGCCTTTGCATAAGTTGTTCCTTCCACCTGGAATGTCTCGGGGGACATCCAACTTAAACTAATGAGTGAAGCAAACAAACAGCAATTTCAGGGTCCCTATCTGCTCTCTGAGGAAGAATGCAGGTCCTTAACTATCATTCCTGGCACAATGGGGCTTTTAGAGTTTCGGAGAACTTTTTCTTTTTATTCTTTTTTTTTTTTAACTACAAAAATATCATGTCTCCTGGGCAATCCATTGGATTTGTGTAAGAGAATAATGTGCACTTGGCAGCCTGGACATTGTTAAAACATCCCCTGGCGTGGCACTCTTGCAGCCTCCCGGGCGTTTCACTGGCCCAAGGCCCACCAGGCAGCAGGAAGGGAGGCAGAAGATGCAGGGCAAGCTGGGCCCCGTCTCCCCACCCACCCAGCAGCCTTCCTCTCCAGCTGCTATAGCCCCGTGGGTGGGCGGGGGCTGCCCCTCACCATGGCAGCTCCCTGACTCAGCTGCCTCCCCTGCACCACCCCCACATCCCCAGGTGGTGCTCTGGTCTGCCCAGGTGGGCCCTGGGCCAGGCCCCCACACCTCACCTCCTCTCACAGCAGGGCGAGGTCATGCCCTTTCAGATGGATGGGAGATGGGATGTTTGCTGAGATGGCTGTGGGGGCTGGGATTCTGGGAACCACAGAGAAGCAGGCACTAGAGTGCCAGGTGCCTGCCTGGGGTTATGCTTCTTACTCTGCCAGATTTCCTTCCTTGTCTGTCCACTGGGCTCAGAGCATGTCTCAAAGCTTCAACCCACCCAAGCCAAGAAAACTAATAGCAATAAGAACTGTTGTGATGTTAATAGAGCAACAAGTGCCACAAACAGAGCTGACAGTACCCGGTGGTCACCCTGTGCGCAGTCCGTCTGACCAGGGCGCGGCGCCCCGCCCTGCCCCGCCCCGCCTGCGGCTGCTCTGCTCAGTGTCTCTCCCTTGGAGCACTGTCCCGGGGCAGCTGCATCCGCTCCGCTCTCGTCATCAGCAGGTGCCTGAGAGTTCACCTCCCCTCCGTGTTGTCATCCGCCAGCAGTGCAGCCCGGGCCTGTCCTGTGGCTCTGGCCGCGACAACCTGGGACGTGACCCGCACCGCAGGAAGCCCCCACTAACTCGCTTGGGGCCGAGACTAAAGTGACAGCCCAGGAGTCTCTCCCTGGGCCCTGGCCTGACACTGCCCCTTACTTGCCTGCCTCCCTTCCCTGTCCTGCTTTCCAATCACCTTACCACTCTCCCCCGCAAATTTCCTTCGTGAAGACCTGCCGCAGTCCTCCTCTCAGAGTCTGCTTCCAGGGAATCAGACCTTGGCCACTAGTGTTCTCAGGCGTCATCTCCCCCGTCCTAACCACCTTGCGAGGGAGCGACGTGCCACCCATTTTACAGACGAGCAAATTTAGGTTCAGAGGGATTAAACGACTGGTCTACACAGCTAGACAGTGGTACATACTGGATTCAAACCCAGGCCTTTCTGACTCCAACAACCATCTTGGGGAGAGAGGGAAGCTGGCAGGATGGAGTGGCCACTTCGTAACCCGCATTCTCCAGGCCTGGGCTGGTCTCAGGGGCCCGTCTGGGGTGGGGGCAGTGTTCCCCAGCCGCGACTCTCATCTGCACGCTCCCCAGCATCCCAAACAAACTCCGGAACCAGGGTTTCTGCAAGAGGATGGCCACTGGGCGGGAAAGCGGGGAGCAGGGCTTCTGTTCTCAGTGACCCCGAGCCCAGCTGGTTGCCAGGTGTGGCAGGGAAGGAGGCCGCAGGGAAGAGCAGCTGGGTCTTGAGGACTTGGAAAGCCAGGTTAGGGAGGGGGCTGGACCAGGGCCACAGAGACAGGTGCCGTCCAGAAGGCCTCAGCAAGGGAGCCCTGTGCTGGGGTTTGCTCTGGAAGGGTGTGTGGGTGGGGAGACCAGGTGGAGGCTTTTGCTGCACTCCATGTGAAAGACAGTGGTGGCCTGGCTGGTGGCAATGACTACAGTGAGGGCAAGTGGGGAACTTGCTAACTCCCAAGGGGTGGGCTCAGTGGGCTGCTGACCCACGGATGTGGTGGTAGAGGAGAGGCAGGAGCCCAGGGTGGGGCCATGTTTCCAGCTTGGACAACTGAGCAGATGGTCAGGTTCGTCACTGAGAATGCGACGATGCTAAGGCGTGAAGATGATGAGGCCACTTCTGGACGTGCAGCGTCTGCATTGGCTTCAGGACGTCCAGGGGGCAGCTGGGGCGCAAACAGAGACGCAGGGGCACTGGCAGGGCGGGCACAGGTGCTCACTGCACGTTTGCTGTGACGGCCCAGCAGACGGGAGGCTGCTGGAGGTGGGGGTGGGTGAGGCGCCGGCAGAGAGCACGTGGGGCAAAGGCGAGAGGAGTGGGAGGTGGGATCCACGGAACATCAGTAGTTCGGGGGCGGGGGCTGAGAGAGCCTAGTGACACGTGGTGTCCCACCCGTCCCTGCCCACAGCGCCTGTCACCTGTCAGTCCCTGCGCCCCTCTGCCGGCGGGCTTGCCCTGGCCTCCAGAGCCTACCCCCCAGCTGTACTCACCTTTGCAGCAGGCTGGGGATCGACACCTCCCTGCCTCCCACCCCCAGCAGCTGCCCTCAGCCAATGCCTGAGGTGGGCTGGTGAGCAGGTACCCCCAGGTGGGCAACGCTGGGAGGAGGTGCTACCTACGTGGTGTTAAGTGTGTTAAACCACACCATTAAATTGTCTGAATCAAAAAGCAAAAAAGCTATTCACTTTTCCATTAATTTTTAAATTGTTAACACCTCAATCAAGAGTCTCTATTTGATGTTAATGTGTCCTTAACACCTTTCCAACACTTGTTAATTGCTGGAGACAAGGAGAGGGCTCAGAGTCGTCAGCCATCAGCGGTCTTGGGGCAGGCTTGAGGAACAGCTGACAGTCACTTTCTGTGCTGATGATTCCCGCCCCCGCCCAACCCACCACATGGCCACCCCTCTGTCTTGAGCCACTTCTTTGGCAGTGGCTTTGTCCTGCTGCTGTGACCGCAGCTCCGAGGTTCACAGTCACAGCTGCAGCTCGTACAGACTTGAGAACACGGTCCCCGCCCAAGGCTGGTAACAGCTCTTCTCTGTTGCCAGTCTTTGGGGCTTCAGTCTCTCGCTCTTCCCACACCCCTGTAAGGGGCCATTTCAGCAGCACAGTGCCGTCATTTGGGGGATTCTGTTTCCTGCGGGACCCTCCCTGACACACCATCTGTATGGCAGAGGGTCCAACCAGAGTAACGGTCTGAGCCGGCGGTCTCCGCCCGGCAGCCTGACCTGCAGCAGTGCTCCGGGCCCTCGGTATGTAAATCCCTGGGCCTCACCCTGGATTTAGCGAATCCGAGACTCTGGGAGGGGTCCCCCTCTGAGTTCTAGCAGGCCCTCCAGGTGATGCTGGTGCTGCACACCCAAGTGAGCACCACGGATCCAAAGTTCCCTTTTGAAATGTGCGTGTGAAAGAACGGGTTGACTTCAGGAAAAATGGAGGCAATGCTGGACATCGGCATGGGCACACGGAGAGCCATGGTTGGGAGTAGGGAAACAGCCGTGTGGAGAGTTGCTGCGGTCAAGGCCCACCCTTGCTCCTCCTTCAAAGAAGTGGGAAGGACAGAAGGCTGGCAGCCTCTGGGCGGGGCCCACAGGGCCTTGCCTGGTGACACCAGAAAGCCTCACTAATCATGGAGGTGATTGTTTCAAGTTTCTGAAACTTGCCACTAATGACTGGATTTGCAGCGGAGAAGGGTGACCTCCAGGAGCAGAAGAAATGAAACGATTTCTCATCAGGCGTGGGGCTGCGGGGGGGACAGCTAATCCTGTTAGCTGCACTCTTCGCCTCTTTCAGAAACAGCTCTGTGACACCAGCTCTGACCCTCCATCGACGGAATTGATGGGTTTGCAAGAACGATCTCCCTTTTGCCCGGACCCCTCCCCTGCTAAGACAGTCTCCAGAGCCAGCTGCCCGGCTGGCTGGAAAATCGTGGGCGAGAAGCATGTCTGGGATGTGTGGCCTTGGCTGGGGACCGCACCCTCCGTCTCTCGGTGTTATCGCTTGAACGATGGGCATAATAGGCTTGTCACTAGCACTCAGTGAGACAGCATCTCTAACTCATATGAGCCCGACACTTGGAAAACACTCAAGAAAGCTAAGTATTACCATCGCCTTCTAA
>PVIA01018671.1:0-12207 GCA_004024845.1 Tonatia bakeri | reverse complement strand
AAGTATTCCAAGTCATGAAAAGCAAGGACCTACATCCCAGATTGCTCTATCCAGCAAAGCTTTCATTTAGAATGGAAGGGCAGATAAAGTGCTTCTCAGACAAGGCCAAGTTAAAAGAGTTCATCATCACCAAGCCCTTACTATATGAAATGTTAAAGGGACTTACCTAAAAAAAAGAAGATTAAAAATATGAACAGTAAAAAAAAAAAGTCTTCAAATGGAGGGTTAGTAACAGGGAAGTAGGAGGAGGAAGGAGGGGAAAAAGATATAGAGAATAAGTAGCATAGACAGTAGGTAGAAAATATACAGGGGGAGGGTAAGAATAGTATGGGACATGTAGACACTAGAGAACTTATGACACATGGACATGAACTAAAGGGGGGAATAAGGGTGGGAGGGGATGGGCAGGGTGGTGGGGAGTGAAGTGAAGGGGGAAAATGTGCCAACTGTAATAGCATAATCAATAAAATAAAGAAAAAAAAGAGACAGTTTCCATGTAAAGCGACTTCTCTTTTATATCTAATACTAGTTGCATTATATATACTTAGGTAAAAAGATAACCTGGTTAATTTCAATGAGGAATTTTTGTTATGTGAGAGCTTAAGAAATAATTACACTTATTTTTTCTTTCACATATAAAAATAGTCTGAGAATGTGTAACTTAAAACGTTTATAATCTTGCCACCCAAGAGCACCACAGTTAACATATTGATATTAGATATTTCAACCTTTTTCCTCTGCATTGTTTGGTTCCATAACTGGGATCAAACTATACATACAACTTTGTGTGCTGCTCTTTTTGACTAATCTATATTTTGCCTTTATACAGCCCTTGACAATATAATTTTAATGACTACTTAATGTTCTATGACCTGGATGTATTATAATGTATTTAACAATTCTCCTTAGTCTGGATTATGAATAAATACTTCCATTAAAAAATTTCAATGTATATATTCACTTACTTTACAGTGTACACTGGTTTTTTAAGGTTTCTTGTGAAGGCAGCAATCCCCTGCTCTCTTCTTTTTGATTCTTTGAAGCAATCACTTTCTTTTCTTTTAGTTGATTATTTTGGAATTTACCTTCATACCTTCCACTACCATGCTTACATCCCTAAATCTTGAATATTCACTTTTAGGCTCCAATGGCTTCCCCCAGGGAAGATGAACATTTAGTTTTCTTTCACCACCACTACAATACCTACAACACCACCCCTACAACATATATGTATACCTGAATCCTCCCCAGTTGAGCTGTCTTGTAACTTTGGTGAGCTTAGCATTTAGCATTTATATTATATTATTATGTGCATGTCAGTTCTCTTCATGACTAAAGCATATGTTATATCATGATTGCTTTTCCCTTCTTGCACACATTTTTGTTACACTGTAGTTAAACTCTCCCCAGGATTCAAAGAAGTGAAAGAAGGAGACCCAACCCAGCAGCAGCTGGGGCAGCCATGGGCCTGATTGCCCTGGTGAGCAACAATGTGTGTGAGCTGTAACAGCCCCTGGTGCCCTGCACCCACCTTCCTAGTATACAAGAATATGGCTGCTGCTCCATTTTCACTTTCAAAATATCACCCAGAATGTCTCTTTGGCAAAAGTAATCTGAAACCATTCAGGGAGGGAACTCTAGAAACATAGTTTCAGCTCATTGAAGTTGCCACAGTAAAATTGCAGCCCCTTCTTTTTTTTAAAGTCTATTTTATTGATTATATTATTAGAGTTGTCCCAATTTTTCTCTCTTTTCCCTCTTCTGCCCTATACCCCTCTTCCCCCCAGCAATCTACCCACTTATTTCATATATATAGGTTGTGAATATAAGTTCTTTGGCTTCTCCATTTCCTATATTATTCTTAACAACCCCATCTATTTTGTACCTACCAATTATGCTTCTTATTCCCTGTACCTTTTCCCCCTTTCTCCCTCTTCCCCCTTCCTGCTGATAACCCTCCAAATGATCTCCATATCTATGGTTCTGTTCCTTTTCTTGTTGTTTGCTTAATTTTTGCTGCTGCTGTTGTTGTTGTTTTAGATTCAGTTGTTGAAAGTTGTTGCCTTTTTAATGTTCATAGTTTTGATCTTCTTTTTTTTCTTAAATAAGACCCTTTAACATTTCATGTAATAATGGCTTTGCGATGATGAACTCCTTTAACTTTATGTTGTCTGGGAAGCACTTTATCAGTCCTTCCATTCTAGATGATAGCTTTGCTGGATAGAGTAATCCAGGTTGTAGACTTTGAATACTTCTTTCCAGTCCCTACTTGCCTGTAAGGTTTCTTTTGAGAATCACCTGGTAGTCTTATGGGAACATCTTTGTAGGTAACTGCTTTTTTTATTCTTGCTGCTTCTAAGATTCTCTCTGTATCTTCAACCTTTTTCATTGTAATTATTATAGGGAACCGTTCTGCATGGCAGTGGTGAATGTAGCCCAGCCCCTGATTCAGAAAACTGACAGGGAGCAAGTTGGCACATAAGAGCCAAGCCCACAGATTGATTTTCCTGTGGGGAATCAGGCCTCCATTGTACTTAGGCTGCTTTGAGGCTTGATTTTTGCTAAAACTCCCTCACCCTAAATTGAGGCAGCAAATGTTTACTGCATATCTTTAAAGTAACTTTCTAAAATCTGTGTTAAACTTCCCAAGGATGGAGTGTAACCAATTCTACCACATTTCCACTTGCATTTGTAAATATCTTTTTTCTTTCAAGTAATTACAACATCCTCTCCTTTGTTATCTGTGAAAGGTAGCCACCTAAAGTGAACTTGTGCGTAGTAAATGAGGACCATCCTTGATGTAATGTACCCAGAAAAGCAATAAAAGCCTTCTGGGCAGGGGTTGGGGCTCTCTCTCACCCAGAGAGTGGCCATGCTGTCTCTTTCTCCACAGGACTTCTGCAGTCTCTGTGAATTTGTTCATCGGAGCCACAACACACGGACCTTGCTGCCCAGAGTCCGCATCAAATTATGATGTGTCTTGGTGTGGTCCTCTTTGCATCAAACTTGTTTAGGATGCTCTGTGCTTCCTGGGCTTGTCTCTCCTTTTCCAAATTAGAGATGTTTTCTTCATTATTTTTAATTTTCATTATTTTTCAAATAAGTTTTCAATTTCTTGCTCTTCTTATTCTCCTTCTGTTTAGGAAGTGACACATTTGGAGATGTCGCAGAGTCTTCTTATGCTATCCTCATTTTTTTTGAATTCTTGTTTCTCTTTTCCAATATTTGGATGAATATTTGTTTTCCTTATGTTCTAAATAATTGATTTGAATCCCAGCTTCCTTCCCTTCACCGTTGGTTCCCTGTGGATTTTTCTTTATTTCACTTAGTATAACCTTCATTTCTTCCTTTATGTTGTCTCTGCACTCAATGAGTTCTTTGAACATCTTGATCACCAGTGTTTTGAACACTGCATCTGATAGTTGTCTAGCTCTGTTTCATTTAGTTCTTTTTCTGGGGTTTTGTTGTGTTCTTTCAGTTGAGCCGTATTTCTTTGTCTCCTCAATTTTGTAGCCTCCGTGTGTTTGTTTCTGTGTATTAGGTAGAGCTGCTTTGACTCCCTGTAAAAGTCACCTGTAAATTGTGTAGGGTTGAGCATTAGGTAATCATAACGGTGGGGCTACTCACTTCACTGCTTTATGACTTTGTGTGACAGGAGGGCTCTGAGAGGGGATTAGGCCACTGCCTGGCTTCTGGGGGTTTTCTTAGCACTCTCCCCATTTCCAGTCACTTTACCTACTCCATGTATGTGACTGGCATCCTTCCAGCTGTTGCCATGTTGTTGAATCCAAGAGTGTGTGGGTTTGCATGGGTGTTAAGACCATGCAGGCCCTTGAAGTGAAGTTTCCTGAAAAATCCAGCAGTTTCTTCCACCACCCCAACCCCCACTGGCTTTTGCAGCCAGAAGTTATGGGAATTTATCTTTACATAATTAACTCGCAGTGCTGGAACCCAGGGCTGTGCAGTCTGATCTGGGGCTAGGATCCCTCACTCACAAGCTATCCCTCCTTATTTTTATTCACTACACATGAACGTGAGACCATCCATGCTAGTTCCACCACTGCTGCTGCCTCTTCATGCCACACTGTATCTCCTTGTCTCTCTGCCCTGTCTCCACATCTCCTCTCTTCTTACCTGTGGCTTTTTTAAATCCTTTGTTGTTGGAATTTCATACAGTTTGATTTTCTCACTATTCTGGGTGTTAGTTGTTTTGAGATTTAGTGGTAATTCTTTTTTGTGGTTGTGCAAGGAGGTGAAATGTGTCTACCTACTCCTTCATCTTGACCATAAGTTGCAGTCCCATCCTCTTGAAAAAGTCTGACCTGCTCCATTCTGCGCTGGTCATGCTCTATACCTGGTACACTGCTTTGTCCTGGGATTACCTTCTTCATCCAATTTAATCCTTTTACCTTTTTTTCTTTTTGATTTATACCCCCTGTTTCCTGGATCCCATATTTATCCTTTATTAGTTTATGCTCTTGTTTCTGTTGAGTACATCCTCAGGAACACTTAGGCAACAACAGGATTTCATAGTTATTGAATGCTTTGAGAACTTGAGTGTCTAAAATGCCACTTACTCGTCTTAATCAATGGTTTGGGTGGGTATAGAATTCTAGGTTAGAAATCATGTTTGTAGCATCCAGTGTTGAAGTTGAGAAGTTCAAAGCCATTGAAATTCCTGATCTATGTATGTAATCTTTTTTCCCCTAAATCTTACAACATCTTCTTTTTCTCAAAGTTCTGAAATTCTGTGATGGTGTACCACACTGTGGTTCTACTTTCATCCATCATGTTGGGTACTCATTGGGACCTTATTTTACTACCAAGTCTCTAACCTTCAATTTCTTTGTTCTCTTAGTGGAACTCTTATCCTGGAGTTGTGGAACTGAGTCCTTTCATCCACTTTTTGTCTTTCCTTTGCTATTTTCTTTTGTTTGGTTAGTTAGTTTTTGTCCCCAACCTTCCCCCTTTTTTTCTTCTATCTTCTGAGAAATTTTCTCAGCTTTGCTTCTAAACCCAACTATTCTTTAATTTCTGCTATCATTTCTTAGTTTCCAAAAACTCTTTTTGTTCTCTAACTGCTCTATAAAAACAGTATGTGCATGCGTATTAGTTATTCTGTTTTCTTTTTTAAACACTTCACTTTGTCTTATCTTTCTAAAGGTATCAGTCAGTACTAGGTTCTTTTCAAGGTACTTTTCCTGCTTTTTAATTTGTCTGGTTTTGACTTTATGGTTCACATTTGAGGCTTTACTCAAGTGTCTGGTTATCTTTGACCATCTGCTCACACGTAAGAGTGGGAGGTTAAAAACCTGATCAGAAGCTTTGAGATTTTCTAATTTCAGGCTTTATTTCATAGTGATAAAATACAGCCAGTTTGGGAGGAACTTGCATTATTAGTATCCTTAGGATTTCCCTAGTGGGCTGATCAGTTTGTCCTGAGAACGAACCCCCATCTCCTTCCTAGATGGTGCAAACTTGATTGCTAGGGTGCTGAGGGATGCCTGGTTGTGCCAACATTCCTTCTGTATCCTGCTTTCTTACAGTGCCCTACTATCAGTGGTGCCTGACATTCCTCTGTCCAAGCACCTCCACAGAGCAAACCTGGAGTCTTCCACCACCCTGTCCCTGTCCACACTGTACTCCTCTCATTGGGATTGCAAAACAATAGACATAAGAGGGAAGATCAGGGACTCTGAGTGCTTCATCAATATTCTTTCCAACACTGCACAGAATGAAATTACACCCAGAACTCCTGTTTTTATCCCAATCTTCTCTCTTCTTTCACTGTTGTGGGAACTGCCACCTTCCAAATCATTTGGAAGTTGTGCAGAGAAGATTCAGCTGCTCTTGGCTTTTCTCGCCACTAAGGATGCAGCTTTCGGCATCTGATGAGTGACATTACTGGTGGGCTCGCTCTGCAACCTCCACATTTTATCATTTCTGTCTAATCTCCCATTTTCTCTGTCCTTGAGGGTTTGTGCTTTTTTGAATATCCCTTTTTATCTGTTTTGGTGAGGTTGGGGGAGGGGGCAAGGTTGTGAGTATTCAAATTAATATCTGAATAACAGGTACCACATACCTTTTCCTGAAATTCAAGTAATATTAATTCCTGTGTAATTAACAAACATGACTTCAAGGTGCTGACTTAGCTCTAAGAGGCATCTGTGCTGACCCAAGATAACATAGGAGTCCAAGTGTTTTTCTCCCCTAATATATGTAGAGGCAACCATGTCCTTCTCTCTCTCTCCCTCTTCTTTTTTAAAATTCTTATCTGAAGACATACTTATCAATCTTAGAGAGAGGGGAAGGGAGGAAGAAGGAGAGGGAGAGAACATTGATGTGAGAGAGAAACATCAATCAGTTGCCTCTCATACGCGCCCCGACCGAGGATCAAACCTACAACCCAAGCCTGTTCCCTGACTAGGAATTGAATCTGCCACTTTTCAGTTTATGAGATGATGCTCCAACCACCTGAGTCACACTGGCTAGGGCAACCCTGTTCTTCTCTTAATTTTTTTTTAAAACAACAACTTTTTACTCTATAGAGAGGAACTTTGTATACTTGTGTGTGTGTGGGAGGGAAGTTGTATAAACTACCAGAGCTCTTTTAAAAAAGGCCTACTAGCTTCCTGCTTAAAATAAGGTAAAAAGAGCTAATTTTCCTGTATCTGCTTAACACCTTTTATTTTTTGTATTTATTTTTATGTTTTTAAACATTTTATTTATTTACTTTTAGAGAGAGAAGTAGGGAGAGAGAAAAGGAGGGAGAGAAACTTTGATATGCGAAAAGCATCAATGGGTTGCCTTTCTCACATGCCCCAACATGGGACTGGTAGGGCCAGAGTAAGTGTGCACACAGTGGAAGCAAGCACCCCTGGGAATCCCACAATGTGGTAGAATCTCCTGTTGTCAGCTGGCCTGGCCTCTTCCACTTCTTACTTCTTTTCTCAGCAGCTCATTAGGCAGATTTAGACAAAGCCTTGTTTGAAATGAAGGAAAGTCTTTGAAATGTTACCTTGCCCAGTTTGGTTGGAGCTATTTTTTAGTTGTTTTTTTTCTCATCTCTTTCCTATGGTAATTCAACCTTTTTTTTTTTTTAAACTGGGCAGAGCTGGTGAGTGTGGGTGAGAAAGGGGCCACATAATAAACCTGACAAGCTCAGGGAAAACCTTCATGGTAGCCTTACAAACTCAGGGACCTAAAGTAATCACATCGGATGGTTTGAAAATGAAAACTTCCTAACTAAAAGTGAGCCATGGCAGGTTGTCATGTCCTAGGCTGATATCTTCTGTGACAATGGTCAATTTCTACTTTAACTGAGCTTGTTTATTATTTTTTTGCATCTCATGATAACTACCTTTGGAATGTCAGAGTAATCCCTCTTTTCCAAACCCTTCAGGGCACAGCCTACCACCAGAGCAGAGACCACAGAGGCCCCCTTTGTTATCTTGTGCCCTGCACACCATCTCTATGTGCTGTAAGTGTTAACTGTTGACTATCCTATACCCACCAATGTAAAAGTATGTGCCTATCCATTTCACTTTTTATCCAGCCCCAGAGATTTCCTTGTTTTGCTTTCTCCTGCCCCCTAATCTACCACAAATGGATTTCATGTACCTCCTTTTATGTCTTTTTTGATTGTAATGTATAAAATAAGTGGTATAACTGCCATTTTTCTGGAGCGTCCTCTCATTCCATTGAGATTTTGCTTCCTTGCAAATGTTGTTAGTTTGGCTCAAATAAACTAAAAAATTCTTTACAGGTTAGGACATTTATTGTGTCGATACAAGTGAGGTCAGTGGCTACTTTGTAAGTCTTATGTCATCTGTAATAGACATATGCCCTTTGAATGCATGATGTATTCAGCCATCTGTGCCATATAGAAACTCACAAGGCATCAGTCAGTTCTGAAGGGCAGGGATCATTTACGTTGGAAGGGGACAAGACAGTCCTCTAAATCCACCCCTTAAGACTGAGCTTGAGAGTTCCCATTACAGTGCAACCCCGGTTCTCAAACATAATTCATTCTAGAAGGCTGTTCGAAAAGTGATGTTCTAAAACTGAATCATGCTCATATTCACACATTTTCTCCTTTGTTGCCTGAGAGACACGTGACTGATCATAGAGGTATCAGCATGAAAGTGTTGTCAGATTGAGACCCAAAGTTTTGTTCAACAACTGAGATTTTTTTGTGTGTGAAGATTTGGTTGAGAACCTAATTGTTTGAGACACAAGATAGTGGAGAACTGAGGTTTTACTGTTGTGTTTTATACTGTATTTGCCTTCAGGATAGTCACACTGAATTTTGCCTGAGGTAGTGAAAGTCTAGGTAGGTGAGAATTCTAGTTGAAATGGTAGGGAGATATGGCCAGATGCCTACATCTCACATGCTTTGTTAATTAAGGGAAGGTAACAATGCTTGTTGTTTAGAAAGCAACAGCTTTTGCAGTAGTAACTATTTTCATAAAATCAGACAATTGCCTCAGAATTAGGACAGAGCTTGGCAGATTAGTACAGCCTATTAATTGACTTAAGAGATGATGCAATATAAACACAACATGGAGGTTTCTGATAAGGCTAAAGGGATTACTTTTCCTGCAAAAGTAGAAAATAATTTTCATTAGTTAACAGACCTACAAGTTGAGGTTATCAAAGCAGGATAGATGGGATCAGGAGCAAACCTGTCTGCAAAATCACTTAGTGAGCTCTTATTGCCTTAGAACAGTCTGGCTGGACTGCTCCTGCCATCTGCTACCCTCAAGCTCTGTAGCCCACAATCCACACTTTGCCCTGTAGTCAAAGTGGTTTCTTTCTTTTCTTATTAAATACTTTTAAATTTTATTGTTGTTCAAGTACAGTTTTATGCCTACCTCTCCCCACCCAGCCATCCCCACCTACCTCCTGTGATTCCACCACCCCTTGTTTTTGTTCATGTGTCCTTTATAATTGTTCCTGAAAACCCTTCACCCTTCCCTCCCCATTATCCCCTCCCATCTCCCACTGGTTACTCTCTGGTTGTTTTTAATTTCAATATCTCTGGTTATATTTTGCTTCCTTGTTTGTTTTCTTGATTATGTGACAGTTGAAGGTAAGATCATATGGTATTTGTCTTTCACTGCTTATTTCACTTAGCATAATGCTCTCCAGTTCCATCCATGCTTTTGCAAAGGGTAGGAGCTCCTTCTTTCTTTCTGCTGCACAGAATTCCATTGTGTAAATGTACCATAGTTTTTTGATCCATTCATTTACTGATGGGCACTTAGTTTGCTTCCAACACTTGGCTATTGTAAATTGTGCTGCTATGAACATTGGGGTGCATAGTTCTTTTGGATTGGTGTTTCAGGGTCCTTAGGGCATAATCTTATAGCAGTGGAATTGCTGGGTCAAAAGGCAGTTCCATTTTTAGTTTTTTGAGGAAATCCATACTGTTTTCCATAGTGGTTGTACCAGTCTGCAATCCCACCAACAGTGCACTAGTGTTCCCTTTTCTCCACAACATTTCCAACACTTGTTGTTTGTTGCTTTGTTTATGATCGTCATTCTCACCAGAGTGAAGTGGTATCTCATTGTGGTCTTAATTTGCATCTCTCTGATGGCTAGTGATGCTAGCCATCATATGTCTCTGGGCCCTCTGATGTCCTCCTTGGAGAAGTGTCTGTTCAGGTCTTTTGCCCATTTTTTAATTCAGTTGTTTGTCTTCCTGGAGTGGAGTCATGTGAGTTCTTTATGAATTTTGGAGATTAAACCTTTGTCTGAGGTATCATTGGCAAATATATTTTCCCATAAGGTTAGTTCTCTTTTCATTTTAATGCTGCTTTCTTTAGCCATGCAGAAGCTTTTTATTTTGATGAGATCCTGTTTGTTTATTCTTTACTTTATGTCCCTTGCTCTAGGGGACATATCAGTGAAAATATTGCTGCATGGAATATCTGAGATTTTCCTACCTATGCTCTCCTGAAGGACTTTTATGGTGTCACAACTTATATTTAAATCTTTTCTCCACCTTTATTTTATTTTTGTGTATTGTGTAAGTTGGTGATCAAGTATCATTTTTTTTTTTTGCATGTGACTGTCCAGCTCTCCCAGCACCATTCGTTGAAGAGGCTATTTTTGCTCCACTTTATGCTGCAGCCCACTTTGTCAAATATTAATTGACCATTGAGACTTGGGTTTATTTCTGGGCTTTCTGTTCTGTTCCATTGGTCCATGTGCCTGTTTTTATGCCAGTACCAGGCTGTTTTGATTACAGTGGCCTTGTAATACAGTTTGACATCAGGTATAGTGAACCCTCCTAGTTTGTTCTTCTTTCTGAAAATTGCAGCAGCTTACCGGGGTTATGGTTCCCTATAAATTTTTGAAATGTTTGTTCTATATTTGTGAAATATGCCATTGGTACTTTAATAGCGATTGCATTGAATATATAAATTGTTTTGGGTAGTACGGACATTTTGATGATGTTGATTCTTCCAATCCATGAACACAGTATATATTTCCATTTGTTTGTGTCTTCCTTAATTTCTTTCTTGAGTGTTGTGTAGTTTTCTGAGAGCAGGTCTTTTACCTCCTTGGTTAGGTTTATTCCTAGGTATTTTATTTTTCTTGTTGCTATATCAAATGGGATTTTTTTTTCTTGATTTCTGCTTCTGCTGTTTCATTGTTGGTATACAACAATGTCTTTGATTTCTGAATATTGACTTTGTTTCCCATTGTTTTGCCAAATTCATTTATTAGGTCAAGCAGTTTTTGAGTGGAGACTATAGGATTTTGTATGTACACTATCACCTCGTCTGCGAACAATGGCAGTTTGTTTCCTCTTTTCCAATTTGGATGCCTTTTACTTCCTTTACTTGTCTGATTGCTGTGGCTAGGACTTCCAATACTATGTTGAATAGAAGTGGTGAAACTGGGCAACATCGTCTTGTTCCTGATGTTAGTGGGGAAGTTTTTAGTTTTTGCCCATTGAGTATGATGCTGGATGTAGGTCTCTTGTATGTGGCCTTTATTATGTTGAGGAATGCTCCCTCTATTTGCACTTTGCTGAGTGTTTTTTTTTATCATAAATGGGTGCTGTACCTTATTGAATGCTTTTTCTGCATGTACTGATATGAGCATGTGCTTTTTGTCTTTGTTTTTGTTTATGTGATGTATTATGTACATTTATTGATTTGCAATATTGTACCATTTTTGCATCCCTGGGATGAATCCCACTTGGTCATGGTGTATGATCTTTTTAATGTATTGTTGGATGTGGTTTGCCAATATTTCATTGAGGATTTTAGTGTCTACATTCATCAGCAATATTGGCCTGAAGTTTTCTTTCTTTGTTGTGTCTTTATCTGGTTTGAGGATTAAGATGATGCTGGTTTCATAAAACAAGTTGGGAGTCTTCTGTCTTCTTAGACTTTTTGGAATAGTCTGTGAAGGATAGGGGTTAGCTCTTCTGTAAATGCTTTGTAGAATTCTGCTGTGAAACTGTCCGGTCGAGGGTGTTTGTGTGCCAGGAGTTTTTTGATTACTGCTTCAATTTTGACAGCTGTTATTGGTCTGTTCAAGCTTTTTGCTTGTTCTTTATTCAGTTTTGGAAGATTATATTTTTCTAGAAATTTGTCCATTTCACCTAGGTTTTAAAACTCCTTGGCATATAGTTCTTTGCAGTAATTTTGTTACAATCCTTTGAATTTCTGTGGTATCAGTTGTAATCTCTCCTCTTTCAGTTCTGATTTTGTATATTTGGGTCCTCTCTCTTTTTTTCTTGATGAGTTTGCTTAAAGGATTGTCTATTTTGTTTATGTTTTCCAAGAATCAGCTCCTGGATTTACTGACCCTACAATTGTGCTTGTAGTCTCTGTCCTTTAATTCTCCTCTGATTTTATTTCCTTCCTTCTACTTGATCTGGGCTATCTTTGTTGTTCCTCCAGTTGTTGTAGGTATAGGGTTTGGTTGCTTGTTTGAAATGTTTCTATATTTTTTAGGTAGGTATGTATCACTATGTACTTCTCTCTCAGGATTGCCTTTGCTGTGCCCCATAAGTTTTGACTTGTTGAGTTTATTTTCATTTGTTTCCAGAAACTTTTGATTTCTTCCTTGATCTCATTCCTAACCCATTCATTGTTTAATAGCAAATATTGAATCTCCATGAGTTTGAGTGTTTTGAGTTTTTTTTTTTTTTTTGAGGTTGGTTTCTAGTTTCAGTTTCTTGTGGTC
>PVIA01018670.1:0-12202 GCA_004024845.1 Tonatia bakeri | reverse complement strand
GCGCTCAGGAGTCGGGGTGTGGGCTCAGCACCCAGGAGGGGCCACAGGCAGACCCCCAGCAAATGCCAGCATCCCGAGGACAGAGGCCATGCCTAGTTGACTCTGCATCCCCAGTGCTGAGCACGGGGTCTGTGACAAAGTAGGTCCTCATTAAATACTTGCCGAGTGAGTGAATGAAATGGGCCATCGTGTGGTGGGGAAGGGACTGCTCTCCTTTGGACCCTCCTGTATTTAGCTCATCTTGAGTGAAGAAGGGGGCTCCTCAGACATTATGGTCGGTGACGTGCCTTGCTCTGGGCTGGGAATTAGGGGGTGGGGCACAAGATGCTTAAGGCCCCGCCTCCACTCCTGTGGAGTTCACTGTCTGGCGAGGGAGGAAGAGCACACAGTTGACCATCAGGGATCTTCAGCTGAGAAAGACCCCACAGATGATCCAGGCCAACGGCTCTCCAGTGCTCAAAGTTCTGGGTGCCATGCCTGCCCTGCCCAGCTTGCACACCTCCAGTGATGGGGACCTCACTCTGACCCAACGTGGGATGGTCTTTGCCTTTACCTGGAGATGTCCTACTCATGCTTTGAGACCCAGTTCAAACATCACCTTCATTCCTGGGTGTTCCTCACTACTAGAACAAATGCACTTCCTCAGGGGGAGAGAACTCCTACCCCCCGGATCTACAGGAGATGAGCACGCCCCTCTCCCACGTCACGGATCTCAGCCGTGACCTCTCTGTCCAGCCAGGCACCCTGTTCCCCTAGCCATTCCACACTGCACCCCAGGGTCCCCATCTCACCTTCTCCGTGCAGAAGTCCACACACTTGTCCACAGACATGTTCGGCATGGCGGCCGTCACGGGCAAGGCCAGGGAGAGGTTGTCGGGCCTGCGGAAGCAGCCTCGGAAGACGGCGCTTCCATCTGGAGGGCCAGAGGGAGAGGGCGTCGTCAGATCGCGGCTGGGAGAACCACCCTCTGACGGAAGCACTTTACACTCAAGCCCAGAGAAGGCAAGAGTCTTGCCCAAGATCACACAGTGAACGAAATGGAGGCGGGTGAGCGAGCTGAGTCGACGTTCTCCTCCATCCTGGCATCTCTGTCGGCAGTCCGGGCCCCTGAGCTGCTGGGCCACAGTGTCTCCCTTTCGGGGGGCTGAGAGATGCCTGGAGGACTGAAGTGACCTCATCAGGAGAGGGCGGAGCACCTGACGATGGAGGGAAGCCCAGGCCTGGCTTGCCCCTCCTTGCAGCCCCAGGGTGGCCCTCCGCTCCCCTTGTCTGAGGCTCTAAAGCACCCTCTGGATTGGCACCCTCTGGGCCTCAGGAGTCTGCTGAGCACCTGCAGGCTCCCAGGGACTGATAGGTGGGAGGGACTCCCTTTGCAATAATCCAAGCTGGAAATATCCCAATCGGTTGACTTTATGGAGATTTCCTTCTAAGAAATGGGTGGGCCCCACCCACTTGGTTGAAGGCCTTAGGAGCCAAAGCAGAGGCTTCCCAGAGCAGAAGGGTTTCTGCATCGGGACCGCAGTGTGCACCCCTGCCTGTGTGGCCAGCCCGCTGACTGGCCCTACAGCTTTCGGGCCTGCCCGGCCCCCGTCGTATCAGTCTGCTCCTTAAATAAATGTAAACCTCTCCACCATCTCTCCCTCTGTCTGTCTGTCCTTCTACCTAATGTCCTTCTGATTCCGTTTCTCTGGAAAACTGCCGGCTGGCAAGAGTAGGATTGTAGGCGATTTTCAGTCTCATCATTTTGTAAAGGTTTTCTTTTTCTACACTGACTATGTATTTTTTTTTAATGTAATAAAGACAAACTGCAAAAAAAGTGGCGCTCCTGTCAAATTTATGGAAAGGCTCATGAGGCCCATTTGAAACGGGCTCAGTTGTTCTCAGGTTAGAGTTGCACCTGCCTTTCCAGAAGCACAGCTTTCACGTAAAACAACGCACGCTGTGGGCGCAGCGTGCGTCCAAACCAGGAGCACTACGCAGGCGCGTTTATTGAGCACCTACTATGTGTGATCCACTCTGCTGAGACCTTACCAGACACCACTGACCTTCCTGAAAACTCTGCAAGGTCTGCAGCCAACTCTCATTTTACAGATGAGAGAAGCAGGGCTTCGAGAGGGGACATTATGTGACAAACCTCAGTCCCTGCCATTTGCCAAAAACCCGTTGAACAAACTGTTAACCCTCGGAAAAAAGTGCAGCGAGTTGCAAAACCATGTACCTCTATCCATACTGTGCCTGGGTGCCTGTATAGTGTAAAACACGTTTTTAGCATGTGCATTCACACTATGTGCGTGTGCAGAGTAAAGGATAAGGGATTTCTAAGGAATGACTGCCCTGGGCAGGATGGTGGAGGAGGAGGAGGAGGACAGGGAGTTTAGGAAGGGTAATTTTAAATTCCAGCTGTCAAAGGCATCCTAGTGATTACTCTTAGCACCGGCCCCCAGTAGCCTGAAGTTGTTCATTGTGGAGGCCAATCCAGCAAAGACATCTGGAACTGGGTTAAGTGGCTGACTTCCAGAACATGCTGGAGGCTTCACTCATCCAGTGCTATCTCCGCCACTTCCCCCACGCCTGGTTCCAGGCTGGTGAGAGATGGGGGTGGTGGAGGTGGTGGCTGGAGTGGTCAGGGTGTGGCTGACTCAGTTTCCCACATATGAATGGCAGGGAGTGGGGGTTAGGCTACGCAGTGATTCTCTTCCATACAGAACAGTCCTCCATTGTCCCCCAGATGAGGAACTGTCACACCCCAAATGTCACTCATGCCCGGGGGGGGACACGAGACAGTCTCATGTCTCACAGCCTGGGGTGCTCAGAGGGAGGCCCTAGACGTTCTTCAGTCACCCCAAGGATCAGTCACCCCGAGGAAGAGGTAATGCTGCTCAGAGAAGGCACATACAAAGTGAGGGCGGGGAGGTGGGAAGCCCGAAGCAGGGCTGGTGAACCTTGGCTAAGCCCAAAATCTCAGCTGGACGCCAACAATGGCCAGCAGGTAATGCAACACCAGCCTTGCTCTCAGAAGACCAGCCGCCGACAGACAGGAGCTCTGGTCCCTCCCTGCTTCTCGTCCCTGGAATGCTGCGTCTGTCCCTCCAAGTATCCTCAGCGGCAGCTCTACCCTTCCCCACATTTCGACGTTGGGCACGTTTTCTCTGCTTTTGGAGCTTCGGTGTTCTCATCTCTAAAATGGAGCCGTGAACCGATTACTCAGAGACGGACTTGAATGGGCCTTGGGAGCTGCGAGCACAGCGGAAGGGCAGACAAAGGTCTGCGACTCTGTCTGCTGGCCTGCTGCCTTCAGACTTCAAGGAAAAGGAAGGGGAGGAGGAAGTGGGTCCCCACTCCAGCCTCTCCCCACGGGGTTTCTCTCCTGCCCACCGGGACAGCAGAGGCCAGGCTGTGAGGATGGGGAGGAAGGAAGTCTCGTAAGCCCAGCTCTGCTGTGGTTGGTCCTCCTTCGCATGTAAGCATCTGCTGATGAGTCCCTGACCCTCCCAGTTTAGAGAAGAGGGCTGAGCTGAGTGCTCTGAATACCAAATAAGGTGAGGTTTTCAGAAGTCTTAAAGGGCCAGAGAGGGGGGTCAGGAGCTACTATGGCTGTTGAATCTTTCTTCGGTCAAGGTGTGTGCTGGGGCTGTGGTGGGGAAGGGAACAGGTTTGGGAAGCTGGTTCCAGGAGAGGTTAACCTGTTGGCTGTGGGACCTTCCTATAGTCTCGCCCGATTCTGCTGTTGGCAGGAAACCGCCTGATCATGGAGGGCTTCGAGGTGTCCGGCAGAAAGGCTGGACTCCCAGGGACCGAGGCGACATGGTAAAGTCCAATTCTCTCTGCAGGTCACCCTCCGTTATGGCTCAGTGGTCGGGACACTGAGTATATGCATGGCGGTCGGGACACCTAATCCTCCTACCCTCACTCCCTCCATCTGTAAAATGGGTCCCCTGGCTCTCCCCACCAGTGTGAGAGGCCCCCTCGTCTCTCATGGTGGCAAACAGAGGAGAAGCAGTCAGCCTGGATCCCTTGCCCTTCCCAACTAGCACTGTCTGTGATAGAATGTTGAACTTCCACTGCAGTGAGCAGACGGCTTGCTGTTGGCAAAAGCTCTGCTGCCCAGCAGAAGGGGCATTGGTTTTAAATTCAGACAGACCCCGGGTGAGCCCCTGACTCGGCTCTGTGCCCCTGGCAGGTGTGCTCACCTCCTGAGCCTCGGTCTCCTCATTTGTAAAAGGGGATTGTCACATCTACCCTGCACAGTTGGGCTGGAAGGACATCGCTCGGACCCCACCAGGGCTCAGTCAGCACCTCTTCCTACTTCTTTCTCCATGGCTTGCTCGTGACGTGTGGAGGGTGGCCAGCTCCTCCGCAGCAGATGCCAGCAGTGCCCCAGCAGCATGCCCCTAGCACTCACCATCCCTGTGCAGGCTGACAGTGACCTTCAGCACCCAGCCAGGACCTGGCCTTAGGGCCTGTGGGGAGTCGATCACCCCGGCAGCCACCCTCAGCCAGTGACGACAGAGAAGATAAACCCTGCAGGCTTCTGCTCCCCAAAAGGGATACTTCTGAAGCCCCGTCTCCACCATCTGCCAGGGTTTCCCGGGGGGATGAAGCTTCAGTTGTCTTTAGTAGTGACCTTGAATTGGCTTCTTCCCTTCCCTGTCTCACTCCCCTACGGGTGCATCCTGGGGTCACCTCTCAAGCAAACCAAGGTCCACATCCTTGTCTCTAGGGCAGCCCAACCGACAACATCTTGGGTCTTCGAGCATTTTTTAATCCACAAGGGAAATCCTGCACAGAAGTCGGGGCTGCTGTTCTTCACAGCCCCCAGTCTGTCCGGCTGTGCAGTACGCAGCCCTTGGGCAATAACGGCAACCCTGAGTATTGTCTTCCTACTGACCAACACTCACTAAAAAATAACAGCAATGGCTAAAATAGCAGCTGTTCACTACATATCATTCATGCTAAGTGTGTTCTAATCCTCACCACAGCCTACCCTGGTTTGCAGGCAGAGACCCTGACATGTAATAGGACTCATTCACTTTTCCGGGTCACACAGCCAGTGAGGAACAGAGTTGGGATTTGACCCCCATCTGGTTGGACATCACATCCCAGTTTCCCACCTCTCTGCTCTTCTGCAGCGGGCCAGCCCAATTCTGACATGCTTGAGCTCCAGAGATCCCACGCCAGCTGCCTGAATTTCCCAGAAACCCTCTGCCCCCAGCCCCCCAGGAGGGGTCCATGGATCACAAAAGCCCATGCCCCACATTCTGACAATGTCACCGCTTCATTGCCAGGCTAGCTGGGATGGCGCATGACCTCAGCAGCTTGGGTTTTTTATTAGCAAGAGGTGAGCAGAGCAACTGTTTATCAACTCCCTTTGCTGGGGGCAGATGAAGAACAGCCCAGAATCAGCTGCAAGTGTCTCTGAAGTCCTATCATCTCTTTGTTCTGGGGTTTAAAAAAAAAAGAAGTAAATGTCATCAGGCGTTGGCTCAAAGGCGGGCGTGGAAGAGCTCTCCTTGGTGTGAAAGAGGCCACCACCCCCAGGTAATTAGGCCAAGCTCAACTGCATTAAAGAGGTAGGTGAGGAAGAGAGGCAGTGAGCTGGGAGCTGTTAACAGCTACCTATAATTAGAGAGAGGCTGAATTACTCCAAGAGCCTTTCTGAGGAGAATTCAAACCAGCCATTTTTAGGCACCGCCAGAGGCTCCTGTGGGCTTGTGGGAATTCGAAGAGCTTGAATTGGGTGCTGCTCAGAGTGAATTGAGTTTTCATTTCAGGAAGAAGAAGGGGGGTGGGTCACAACTACTCCATACCAGGTGCTGCACTAGCCACTGTCTCCACTGTACCTCCCTGGGAGGGCACAGCAATCTTTAAAGGTCAGAATTGTCCCCATTTTACAGATGAGGCCTTTGAGGCTCAGAGAGAATACACGGCTTGGCCAAAGCCCCCCCAGCAAGTACGTGAGAGAGCTGACACAGGGACAATGCCTGATGCCAACTTGCTCCCACGTCCTTCCTGGATTTTGCTTAGAGGAGAACAGCTGACCAACTCTCCCCCATCATGAGGGAAAAGGAGAAAAAACTTCTAGAACTCCTAGTTGTCGTCTCCTTGGTTCTACACAGTGTAATTCATGAAGGCCCATGTGAATTATAAAATTCAGGAGTCCCAGACATACATCAAGGGCAAGGAGAGGCCTCCAGGCCTTGCAAAGGAGGGGCTAGACTTGGTCTGTTCATCAAACTGTGACTTCCCATGGTCATCAGAGACTCTCCTCAGCAGCAGTGGTTAGCATGGAGTATCAGTGAGCATAAATCTCAAGCACTGAACAAAATTCCCCTTCTAACTTTGGAAGACAAAACAAAAAGAACCCCTTCCAGAACTAACAATGGTACACAAAATCCACTATGTGAATTGTGAACCATAGGTCAAGGGTCTATTTCTTCCCATGATGGTGTAAGCTTCATAATACTTTCACCAAGATAGAAAAAAAAAAAACAAACAACAACAACAACAAAAACAAGAGGAGAAAGGGCTGAGCCCTGGGAGAGGCTGGTCTGCAGTCCTGGGGGCCTCAGGCTGTCCCACAGGATGGTCAGCACCATGGACAGCCACCCCGCAGGCCTGACATGTCCTCGTTCTGCGTAGTTCTAGCGAACCTTGCAACCCAAGTCTTGCAAGAATCTTTCAGGCAAATGATATTTCTTGCAACATCCTATAAAGCCGTAATGTTCTCCAATCACCAGCAGGCCTCTGCCCCCGGGAGGAGAACTACACTTGCTGACACATTTAGCAAACTGCTGTGAAAAATGCAATCCAACCAAGAAGGAAGTCCATTTCTCGGTTCCTTTGTAACGAGGGCAGAGTCCACGTGCCTGAGAGGCTGTGTCAAGGCAGAGCAGCAGGGTGTCTGCAGGCATTTGTGCCGCTGGCCTTTTCATTTTCTGGCTGCTGCAGGAGCACTCCAGCCCCTCCCCACGGAGGAGGGCCGTCCCCCACCCACCCGAGCTTGGGAGACACCAAGGATTCCTTCGAATCCTCACAATCATGGAGGGTTCTGTGCCACTGCTCAGGGGTGCACAACTACAACACAGGGTTAAAACCAACTGATGACCCTACCAGTTCAATCTGGTTTCCCTCCTACCTGCTTCCTGTGGCGCCTGCTGGTTCCTTTGACTGATGGACTACAAGCGAGTGTCACGTGCCAGTGACTCGGAAGCTTCCCTTTTTCACTTATTTGTGTATAAATCAGACCCCAGGAACGGGAAGCCAGGGGTGCCCCTGGGTCAGAGCAAACACATTGGAGATTCCATATTGTTTAGAGTAAGGGAACAAGGCAGAGGAGAAATCAGGGGTCAGGGAGAAAAAGGAGTTAAACTGGAGCAAGAAATTCCCCCCCCCCCCACACACACAGATAACAGTTGTGATGGTGGGGGGAAGGGGCGGGTGGGGGTGGAGAAGGGGATAGGGGAGATAAATGGTGATGGGAAAAAGTAAATAAGTAGATTTAAAAAAATATCCTCCCAAAAGAGAACCAATGCAAGAGGCCCAGGTGTCTACAGCCCTGTTGTGAGTGAGCCCCCAACCAGAAGTCAGGGACCAGGGTTCCAGCCCATACTCAGTCCCTAAGAGGCACCGTGGCCTCTGAAAAAATCACGCCTGCCCATCACTTTCAGAAATCACCTCTAGGCTTTGCACACTCTCTTTTCTTTCCCTAGATCTCTCTCCCACCTCCTGGTAACTCGTCTGGAGTCCGGATATCCTTTCCTCCCCACCAGGCACAATCTTATGTGTCTTTCAAGGCTCTAATCAAACAGCCGTCCCCAGGGAGCCTTCCCCAAGGAAGCTCAATTCAGCCACTTCTGCTGTCTGGGCCTCAGTTTCCAAAGCGGTGAAATGGGACATCAGCAAGGAAGGCGCTTCCGACACGGCACTCAACACCTGATGACACCAGCTAATGGACCCTGGCCTTTTTGCTCACGGCTGGAGTGCATGGCTCCTCCCTTTCACCTTGACACCTCCTGAGTGTGAGACACAGCTCAAATGTTGCTCCCTTGCCTCCTGCAGAGTGTGTCCCCGCAAACCCCTGTGCGTACCCTCTCTGCCTGAACAGAGCCCAGTGGTCCTGGGCCTGCCTCTCCACTAGACACCTTAGGGGATGCTCCCCAGCAACCACCCTGGTCTTTGCGTGTTGACATATTTCAGCTTATTGAAAAATCTTGGATGCTCAATGAGCATGTTATAATTACAGGTGATCTTAGTAGTTCAGCCAATCTAAATGCTAACTAGAAGGCTGTCTGGCTAATATATGGTGAGTGGCACACACGGGCCCGATCTTGTTATCTGGCTCAGCCTCATCCACTAGGACGTTTCAGTGGTGGCAGCTTTCCCTGTGAATACCCACAAAGCCAAGGCCATCTCTTCAGATGGTCAAGGTCACCATCAAAACAACATACATATTGGCATAGAGTCCAGTGATGAGGATGATAAATCTGCCATCAAATTAAAATCTCGTTACATGAGTGGACAAACCAGGAACTTGCTGTGTGAACATTCTCCAGCTTGGATTTACCCGCCACTTCTGCCAGCTGGGCTTTCAGACCCATGGGGAGGTGGGTGGGGCGTCCACTTGCAGAAATCGGCCCCTTGGCAGACTGGCAGTGTGCTTGACCCTACTGCAGAGCAAAGCTTGAGCGGGGCATCAGAAACACACCATCGAACACACCAACAATGGAGTTTTATAAACAATGCCATTCACGGGGAACAGACCTCTCTCTGCGTGCAGGCAGACGTGAAGTTCTGCCAAGTCCAGGCCTACCTTCTGGGAAGGCCTTGTTGACTCCACTGGGGCCTGAGGCCTTACTATTGAAGAAAGTGTGGTCCCTGGACCAGCAGCCTAGTATCACCCAGAAGCTCCTTAAACATGCAGAATCCCATCTGGACTCACTGAATCAGAATCTGCATTGTCACAAGATCCCTGCAGGGTTCATTGACAAACCTTCAAGTTTGGGAAGCGTTGGTCCCAGGGTTAGCGATGGGTTGTGGATTCCTGTGTATCTCCTGACAGCGTCAGAAGGGTAACCAGGAGGATCCTCCAACGCTCTTTTTATAGGTCTGAAGGTCACCTTTAATTAGACTCTGGCCTTGGGCAGGTTTACTTAAATTCATTAAGCCTCAGTTTCCTCGCTGCAAAATCTGCAATGGGATGTTGCAAGCGTGGATGTTACCCTGCCTGAAAAGGCTTCCGGGAAGGTGAATGAGGTAGATCCTGCCGTGGGCTTAGCATCAAAGACATAGGCTCTGGGGTTGGTTTAAATCCTCTGCTGTGCACGCAACACTGAGCCCGGGTTTCCTCATCTGTGACTGGGAGTAGGTAGCTGACAGTGCCCATTTCTAGCCTCAGTGTGAGAATCAGGTGTACTGTGCTGTATAAGGCACTTAGAAAAGATGTGCTGTTTGCTGTTGTCACTGTCACCATCATTGTCATCATTGTTAGAGACCACCTGTTCTCACAAAATCAGAAGGGACAAGCCACGCGCAGGCTCTGACCCGATTTGTTAAGGAGGAAGATGGGAGGGGGTGCGGGGTGCCTTGGTCCAGGAGGCAGCTCAGGGTGGGAGAGAAGAGGGTGGGTGGAGACACTCCACGTGACTGGAGCAAAGGACTCTGCACAGGTGGGGTGGGAGGCCGGGGGCAGACATCCCGGTAGGTAGGTAGGTAGGCAGGCAAGGGCCGGGGAAGGATCCGCGGAGAGGGGTGGGGCCGACTCACGTACACCTGCGCGCCGACTCCTGGGCCAGCTGCAGCCGGTAGACGGAGAGGCGGTTGGCACCACCGCACAGGCTGCCGCGCTCGCCCTTGCACTCCATGTCGCACTCCGCCTCGCTCGCGTTCGCTGCCTGGATCTTGTGGCCGCAGTAGCACTCGGCGCCGAACTCCAGCCCAGCATACAGGTAACCCCTGGGGGAGGCTGCTGTCAGGCCCAGGCAGCTGCCACCATGGAGACCTCGGGGACAGGGATACTCACCCGGCATGGACACCCGGGGGGACAGGAAGGCTCTGGGGACCATGACCCCTAGGGACCACCAGCCTGCCTTCACCCCCGCCCGATGTCTTACACTCCCATACACCTATGCTCACAGGCACACCACACCCATATTGACACCCACCTGCATACACTTGCAGCACACGCACACACCACACACACACACACCCTCACATCCTGGGGCCCGCTGCCCCACCCCACTCTCTTGCTCCTCCCTGTCTGCAGCAATGAGCCAAATAAACCGCAAAGTCCAGCCCCTTGATTCCAGGAAACACCCTCCAGGAATGATGCTTTATGTCCCTCGGGAAGAGCTGGAGCGAGGGGAGGAGGCAAGGAAAGGGGCAAAACCGAAGTCACTTATCTAGCCAAGTGAAAAATTCCTTCCCCTGAAACAAAAAAAGTCTGGGCACCGTGAGGGTTTCACCTTTTTTTTTTTTCATAACCATGGAATCTTTTCCTAAAAAGGGCTCTTAGTCGGCACCCATTCTGTAAACAGAGGGACAGAGTGTCGCTGACTCTGGCTGCAGGGGGCAGGGTGGGGGAGGGGCATAGGACGAGCCCCGTTCCACTGTGCCACCCATGGTGGCCTCCAAGGCTTTCTCCAGAACCATGAGGGCTCCTCAGGGAGCAGTGGGCAGAGCACTGGTCACACAAGGTGGAACCGGTGGGAACTGCCAGCTCAAGCCCTCACTCTGAACTTCAGGGGGTCAGCTGCAGAGAGAGACCCTCCCAGACTCATACCTCCACACACCCCCGATCTATTGACCCTGACCTCACTGCTGTCACTTCTGCTGGAAGGACCTCTCCACAATTAAAACAGACCACACCTCTCCACTGCTTACAGCCCCCAGTGGCTTCCACTGCTCTCGGAAACATCTAGATGACTTAGCCAGGCCTAGAAACCCTCCTGTAGTGTTTTTTGAAATGGGATGCCACATCTGGGTCTCCTTCCCTGAGGGTCTAATTTAATTGGTCCAGGTGGGACCTGAGCAGCAAGAGTTTTTAAATAAAGTTTTGTAGGTGATCCTGGCCAGTGGCTCAGTTGGTTGGAGCATCATCCCATATACCAAGGGGTTGCAGGTTCAATTCCCAGTCAGGGCACATACTTAGGTTGTGGGTTCAATCCCTGGTTGGGGTGTATAGAGGAGGCAACTGATCCATATTTCTCTCTCACATTGGTGTTCCTCTCTCTTTCTCTCTCCCCCTTACTCTTTAAAAAATCAATTAAAAATTTCCTCCAATGAGGATTAAAAATTTTTTAAAAAAATAATAAAGTTTGCTAGGTGAGGCTTCTGATCAAGATGGCAGTGCAGGTAAATGCAGTACTTGCATCCTCCCACAATCGCATCAAAATTAAAGCTTGACTACAGGACCACTACCCTTGAGAACCCCCTGAAATCTAGCTGAAGAGAAGCCCTCTAACTAAGGGTATAAAGAAGAAGCCACATGGGGACTGGTAGAGGCTGGAACCAGCTGGTCCCACACCCATGTGTGGCAGAGAAAAATCAGGAGGGATATCTCGGCTGCAGAGGTTCCCCTGAGGAGCGAGGGTCCCATCCTTGCTCGCCAGCCCTTTGGGGGCTCTTCTACTCTTGGAAAGTCAGCTCCCTCCTCCAGTGCATGCTCTAACCCAAAATATCACTCTCTTCTATGAAAAAACATGGTCTGTATAGGTGAGTGTCTCTCCCTGGGAGAAAAACCAGGGTTTCTCTGCAGGGAAACCACTAATTACCCCAGAAGCCCAGACTCCTGCTCACCTTCCCCAGGACAGCTCACACACCTCCTGCTCACAGATTCACACCTGCATGCACATGAACCCTCACTCATGCTTCCCCACGCACAAGCACAATCCTGGACCCTGGCCCACATATTCCCAAGGACTCCGACATGTACAGCCATTCGCATTTAAAGATGGCTATGTGTTGGCATTAAACTCACAAACACAACCAAGCCCATATACTGGACCCTGTAAATTCACTCCTTGGCACAGTCTCATACAACTGCACAACCACAAACCTCCACAGACCAATTCCCGAACAATCCTGCTCATTTGCATGCATGTATACACACACACACACACATGCACACACACCCTGGTAGTACCCTTCCCTGTGGCCACCCGCTCACCCTCCATCACATCCTCCTGTGGGAAAGGAAAGAACACCA
>PVIA01018669.1:0-12211 GCA_004024845.1 Tonatia bakeri | reverse complement strand
TTTATTTATTTATTTTTAGAATGAGGGGAAGGGAGAAAGAGACAGAGAGAAATATCAATGTGTGGTTGCTTCTCGTGCACACCCTACTGGGGAGCTGGCCCGAAACCCAGGCTTGTGCCCTGACTGGCAATCGAACCAGCGGCCCTTGATTCACAGGCCGGCAGTCAATCCACAGAGCCACACCAGCCAGGGCTGCCTGTAATATAATTTTTATTATTTGTGTTATTTTACTCATCCATAATAACATTGTAATGCATTCTATTCCTTGAGCACAAGTTATACCACAGAGAGGCAGTCCAGAAATAAAATGGCAGAGAGATCATCGCACAAGGGCAAAATGGCTATGGAAATTTCAGAATAGGTTTGTGCACATAAATTATAGAGTGTCATGCATGCCAGCTTCCAGTATTTCGATTCCTTACTAAGAAACATATCTTACATTTTGAAATACAGCTGAACAGGTTGAAAAAGACTTTAAGTTAGAGATTAGCTACATCTTTCCAATGATAGAATGGGTGGACCACAGGAGCACAAGGCTTCTCTTTCGACTTCCTGGTGGGTCAGAGTTCTTAGCAAATATGTCTGATCCTCCCCACAGAAAAAGGATTTGCTTCTAGGAGGTCAAGCCCAAGGGCCAATGCAGTGAAATGCCAGCTTTGTTCAAGATAATTTCCAGCAGTAGAGATAACTTGGGTGGGTGTGAAGGTATTTACTTGATTCCATTCCAGCCAAGTGACTCAGAATTCATAAGGCTGGTGTTCAAGCCACACACAGGTGGTTTCCAGGCAATTCGAAATATTTTAATCTTGACGCTCCAATTAATTGAGCATCTGATAGCACACCTGGAAGCCACACTGCTTCCTAACTGCCCACCAGCTTCAGAGCTGGTGGAGGATGGGAGCAGGAGAAGGAATGCTCAAGAATCTTGCCTGTTTGCTCTTTAACGGGACAGAGAAAAACAGACGTCTAACTATGAAGGAGAAAGATAAGAGCTGGAGGCAGGGATGCTGTTTGTTTTCCTAACTTGTTGATAAAATATTTGCCGAGATCAAAAATAGGAGATATTGCAGCCGAGCTCTATTGCACAAAGCTTGGAGCCAAATGTAGCTAGCAGTATAAAGTTTTGGCAAGTTTTCTGAGCATGTACTAAGTTCTGCAGCTAATACATGTGTTGGTTTATTGTTGTCTTTTGTTTGTTCTCCTGACTTTCATGAGTCTGTTACTAATTTGGGCACAGGATCTCTAAGGGAAGCATATTATTGTTTAAAATAATGTGATATCTAATCGTACAATCATTTGGGCTGTTTCTTGGGAAAGGTGAAGAAAGCCAAAGCTATCCAGTTCTAAAATCAGAAGAAATTACATTTGTTTCTTAATTGCCTCTTTGTTTTCACTTGCTGTGGTTCTGGGAAGGGAGAGGCCACATTATCAAATTGTAAATGATTGGAATTTGATATTCTGGGTAATGATTATCCTCTGGCAAGGAGGGTTTGCCCGGCTTATTCAGACCCAAAGCATTTCTGGACAAGAAGCAATAACAGCTAAAGCCAAGGAACCTGATGATTGGGGGGAATTTCCTCTTCTTCAATTAGATGCAAAGTCTAATAATACTTAATGTAGGAATGACATTTAATGTACCTGCCCCTTTGTTTATTTCCTTTGCAGGAAACGCTATTGTTTTTAAACTTCAGAGTGGAGAGAAAAGCTAATGTGGAGAAAGCTTTGGTTAAACTGAACATGTGCAGTTCTGAAATGTTTATTTCTGACCTTCGACTTATTTTTTTAAATTGTTATCTCCATCTTAGTGACTCATTGTAAGTATTTCCTCATTGTAAGTATTAAAGCTGAGGGTCAGAGTTTTTTAAAGCTCTTTGTTCCCTTCTTTTTTAGGATTAAGAAAAAATCAAACTGGCTCTGACTGGTGTGGCTCAGTGGATTGAATGCTGGCCTGTGAACCAAAGGGTCGCTGGTTCGATTCCCAGTCAGGGCACATGCCTGGGTTTGGGACCAGGTCCTCAGTAGGGGGCCTGCGAGAGGCAACCACACATTGAGGTTTCTTTCCTTCTTTCTCCCTCCCTTCCTCTCTGTCTATAAATAAATAAGTAATCTTAAAAAAAAATCAAACTTGTTTTCTAAAGCTCCTTCCCTAAAGTTCAAAAAAATTAAATATGTTTATATTTTTTTTTCACAAAACCTAGGCATGATTTGAAGTTTAAAAATAAAGTTGTTCTGGGGGACTCCAAGATAGTGAAGGAGTAGGTGAAAGGTGCACTCATCTTCTACCAGCACCAAAGCAGGATTACAACTAAATTATAGAACACTCAGCCTGAATAACCAACTGAAGACTAGCTGAACAGAAGTCTTACAACTAAGAACATACAGAAGAAGCCACATCGAGAATTGGCAGGAAGGATGGAGCCTGGAAAAAGGCTGACCCTTTTTCCTGAGGGGCATGGGGGTTTCAACCTCTTGCTGGGCCCCCCAGCTTGGACTGCCAGAGCCCGATGAGGATCCTACATAACATCTGGCTGTGAAGATCAGCAGGGATTTTGTCCACCAGGGAGAGACTGGAATCTGCTAGAAACCCAAGTTCCTTCTTAAAGGGCCAGTACAAAAAACCACATACCTTGGTACTTACCCTAAACTCTAGCAAGGGACTGGAGTCACACAGGGAGAGACTGGGTTGAGTAGCTTCAAGGAGAGGACTAGATGGACCGCCACAATCATTCCTGTGCTGAGTCCCTCTCCCAAACTGCCCACAGACCCCATCTTTACAGGGTGGACCACTTGCCTCCAGACTGAGTTGGCCCACCTTCTGACTGCCTGTGGCCTTTCTCTGCCAAGCTTGTGCTCTGTCCAGGAATCAGCTAGCTGCGGGAAGCCTGCGCCTGCTGCAACCTTTTCTAGAAGGCTCTGTAGGATGTCCTGGCAGACTCGGCCCGTGGGGTGGGGGGAGGGTGAGAGAGATGCACAATGAGAGACCAAGTTGTGTCATTCTAGGGCAAGGGCATTCCCCCCGACACGCGCCCCAGATGGCACCACTGTTCCTGTGCAGAAGCTCCCCTCCACATGGCCACATCTTAATCTGTTTAGCCTGATGAATCCTACTGGCCGCACCCTGACCACTCCCTGAGACCCCTGTCCACCACAAAGGTCTGCATGTTACAGGTGTATCCCGAGACATTTACTGAGTGGCCACAAACTCAGCACTGGGGCTGGGTTTGAATCCTATCAGTCTGGTGAACACGGCTCGCCCCTACCTGGTGACTCACTGAGAACCTACCCCAAACAACTGGGACACACACAGCCGGAGACTCTTTCGGGGGTTTTGTTGGTAGCCTGAAATATTTGTATTTGGGATAATACTTGGTACATTTTTGTATGTAATGGGATGATACGGGTTCTGCCTGGATGCTGCTGTTTTAATTGATCTCAAACTATTGTTAAGGCTGTTTTCAACTGGGAGTGGATATCATCTAATTTGTGGCTTTTTTTATCTTTTATAAAATATATTCTTTTCTCTTAATGTTGCAGTCAGTTTGCCCTTCTAACGTCAGGAAAGACACTGAAGTTAAAACCACTCATTTGTGTACTATTCAGATCCCAGAGTTCAGAATTACCATTCTTTCCCCACCATTAAATTAGTTCTCTTATTATAGTATGGGCAACTGATCAGAAATCTAAATAGAATTTAGAAAGATTGTTGAAAATAATGAATGATCCTCCCTTTCCTTTAATAAAACTATTCATATTAATGTATAATAATTAATTTATAATATTTATTTTAAAAATAACTTATTTACCAAAAAATTCAGTTGAATCTTTACCTTATAACACATCAAAAAAAAATTAATCAAAGACCTAAACATAAGACCTAAAACTATAACACTCTTATAAAAACAAAGAAGAAAAGCTTCATAGTATTGGATTTTACAATGAGATCTTGGATATGAGACCAAAAGCACAAAAAACAAAAAAAATAGATAAATTGGATTTTATAAAAATTAAAAACTTTTGTGGATCAAAGGACATTATTGAGAGAGTGAAAAGGCAACCCACAGACTGGGAGAGTATTTACAAATCATAAATCTGAGAAGGTGTTAATATCCAGATTATATAAAGAACTCATAAATAACTCCACAAAAACAAAGTTACTTAATTAAAAAATGGGCAAAGGACTTGAACTGACATTTATCCAAAGAAGATATACAAATGGCCAATGAGCATATGAAAAAATGCTTGAAATTACTGATTATGAGGGAAATGCAAATCAAAACCACAATGAGATACCACTTCACACTCCTCGGAATGGCATATATGCCCACAGACGCTAACAAGTGTTGACAAGGAGGTGGAAAAATTGGAGGCCTGTGCACTGTTGGTGGGAGTATAAAACAGTGCAATCACTGCAGAAAACAGTGGTGGTTCTTCAAACAACGAAACACAGAAGAACCATATCATCTCACAATTCCACTTCTGAGGACTTACCCCAAAGAACTGAGAGCAGAGCTTTGAACAGATACTTGTACACCAATGTTCACAATAACATTATTCACAATAGCCAAAAGGTGGAAACAAATGTCCACCAGTGGATGAATGGAAAACCGATATCTGGTATATGCAACAATGAAGTATTTTCAGCTTTAAAAAAGGATGAAATTCTGATACATGCTGCAACATGGATGAACCTTGAAGACATAAAGCTAAGTGAAATAAGCCAGATATAAAGGACACATATAGTATGGCTCCACTAACATGAAGTACCCAGAACAGTCAAATCTACAGAAAGGAAAGTAGTATAGTGGTTTGCCAGGGGCTGGAAAACAGAGGGGTGGGGGCTGCGGGGAGTCACTGTTTCGTGGGCACAGCATTTCTGTTTCAGATGGCGGAGAAGTCCTGGAGCTGGACAGTGGTGATGGTTGCACAGCAGTGTGATGTCACTGAACTTGCATGCTTCCAAATAGCTTGAAGTGGTCGATTTTGTGTTTCACATATTTTACTACAATAAAAATCCATTTGTTTATATATTCTTAATTTGAGTTTCCCTAAAAGTGGACCCCATGAGACAAGGACTTAAGAGTGGGTGGTTTATTTGGGATCCTAAGAAGTGTTGGTGGGTGGGGAAGAGAAGCAAGGAAGGGAAAGCAACCGAAGTGACCCGTGTGACCAAGCTGGTTGTCACTACGAGCAACTGAGACCTAAGCAGCTGGGATCTAGTGTAACAGCAACCTCAGAGCTAACTCCCTGGTGGGGTGAAGGAATGGAGTATTGTTCTCTCAGTTTCCATCAGTCATGTTTAAGGGCTGCTGCGCAGATGTCTAAGCCCCCTGAGCCAGGTGCTACAGAGTGAACTGCAGTGTCTAGATAAAGTCCTTGGGCAAAGGGACCCCAGTGCTGGCAGCTGGATGTAGTAGAGGCTGAAGCACTGACAGCCTCTGCCTCTGTATTTAATTCAGACTTTTTATTACTACCCCAATGGGATGACATTAATTAATTCAAGTTGGGAGCGATTTCTTGATTAGGCAGGTCCCAAAGAACACACAGTGGGACTTACTGGATGTGAAGCATACGTTACACACCGCATCTGCTCCCTCCCATGACTCTGTCTTTGAACTGTCCGCTGCATCGTACATCCTTACCTTCAGTCCAAGTCTTCGCTTCCCAAACTGCTCCTCATCCCCTGCTCTAGTGAGAAAAACACCCAGTAGCCTTCCTTTCTGCAGAGGGAAAACTCCAGTGAAAAATCTCTGTGTTTTCCTGAATGTTATTAAATTTCACGTAGTTACTTTTGCACCCCAGAGAGTCTGTACGTATCTACGGCTTCTCCATGGGGGGAGTGGGAGGTGACTGCTGGAGACACCTCCTGGAGGACGCGAGCTGGGCAGGGCCTCAAGAGCAAAGCTAAGCTGTGGCAGTAGAATAGTGAGAATGATCAAAGCTTAAATTCATTTATGGTTCAGTGACACCAGGGACAACTCTCACTGTGAGACTATTTTTTTTGTGTGTGAAATTGTTCTAAACTTTGCAACTTTCTCTGTTTGTTGTTTCTGTGCCTTTCCTGTTTCCTGTTATATTTAACGGTAAAACCAAACTTCATCGAACAAAAAGTCCTTGAAAAAAAACCTTTAAAACTTCGTGTGGTTTCAAGATGGCCATTGGGTCACATAATCTTTCTGACGTGTGGGACACTGGGGGGATTAAAATCCTCACAAAAACACCACTGAAAGTGGAAACTGGTGGTCCCATTCTGATGAGATGGGGGTGCACCACAGCTTTCATCCCTGACACCCACTATAAGGTGTTTCTCTGCCTTAAAGCTGAAGAAATCCCCACTCTCTGAGGAAGTAGTCTCTTGGAATACTAAGTTGAAATCAAACCTGGAAACATTCTAAAATGTGGGGGTTAGGTTTTGACATGCTGACAGTAAAGTTACAGTTTATTTAAATAGATTTTGTCTTACCATTTCTTACTTTTGGGACCAAGCCCATTTTTGTGTCAGGAAATTTCTCAGCTGGAAGAATTGGTAAGAGGAAATTTTGCTTTTCGGTTATCTGCGTGGCCTGTATCTGTAGATTTATGCATGTGTAAACTTATACATGCCCTTTCTGAGGCATGGATGCTAGGCTTTGAAGTGTGCTGTATGAGCTCTCAAGCGGTGAAGAAACATGCAGGAAACTTAAATGCATATTACTAGTTGTAAGAAGCCAATCTGACAAGGCTACATACGGTGTGATTCCAAATGTGACATTCTGGAAAAGGCAACATTTTGGAGACAGTGAAAAGATTAGTGGTTACTAGGGGTTAGGGAGAGGAAAGGATAAACAGACAAAGCACAGAGGATTTTTAGGGCAGTGAAACTACTGTATACAGTATATATAATAGTGAATGCATGTCATTGTACATTCCATAGAATTCTCAACACTGAGAATAAAACTGAATGTAAAATAAGGACTTGGGATGAAAACGATGTGTCAATATAGATTCATCCGTTTTAACAGACTTATCACTGTCTGCTAAAACAATGATATGGTGGGGTATGTGGGTAATGGGGGAGGCTGTGTATATATAGGGCACAAGGTATATGGGAAATCTGTTTACCTTCTGCTCAATATTTCTATGAACCTGAAATTGCTTTTAAAAAATAAAGTTTTGGGTTTTTTTTTAAGTGTTCTCTATGTTTATCTCTACCTCCTACACAGCCTTTTCTCCTTTTTCAGAAGACCAGAACTGTCTTGGATCGATTTTGCCACCTAGTGGCCAACTTTGGGAACTGTCAAATGCAAGACTGCCTTCTTTTTCAGAGGCAGGGCATCTTGCAGATACAACTCACAGCTCAGTAAATGCCACTAAAGACGATTTCTTATCCCCTCTCCCTCTTCTCCCTCATCTCCCTCTTTTGCTCCCTGTCCTTACAATCTCCAGCTGTTGCTATTCTTTCTGTTATCCCACAAGGCAGTTTTGCCATTTCCACCTCTCCTTTTTTTCTCCAAGGTAGTTTTCCACCCTCTCCTTTTTTTTCTTAATTTGTGAACCCCTCACTTGAGTTAATAAAATTGATGTTTTCAGGAGTCATTAGACACACTGAAACCAACGTAATAACGTTTGAAACTGTTGTGAGGCCCTGAAATGTCCCTTCTTTCAGAATCCCTGTAAGATTTAAAGGGGATTTCTTCTTACCTCTCAATTAGATCTGTTTTCCTCAGTCACCAGTATTTAAGAAAACATTTTAAAATCAATTAAAATATTACTTATACAGATGTATTTGCTGATGTTTGTCAAAAGAAAACTGATAAAATAAGACTAATAAAATGGTTTCTGTGGGGGATGGGAGAGATCAGTGTTCAGGATTGGAGTAGAGACACTTCTCTGATTATAGTTAAAAAAACAGATTTATTGAAGTATAATTACATAAGTAGAACTCACTCATGTAAGTGTACAATTCAATGGTTTTTAGTAAATTTACAAAGGTATTCAACCATCACTACAATCTAATTTTAGAACATTTTAATCGGCCCCCAAAGAAACTTCACCTGTATTTGAAGTAACTCCCCCTTCCCACCCCCACCCCTCACCTTCCACCCCCAAGGGAAAGGAAGGTGGACCACCTGAAAACAGAGCATGGGAGCTTAGTTCCCCTGGGAATCGGACTTTTCAGCAAGTCCTCCAGGTGATCTGGTGCGCGCGTTCTGTGGACCCGCTGAGGGGCTTCTCCTCCAGGGTGACAGTGACTCAGCATGTGGACCGGGGGCCAGATTCTAAACACCGTTATTACCAAAGAACGCACAGACAGCTGGAGCAACAAATCTGCAAGTTGGCATTTCTCTCTCTCCCTTCCTGTCTCTCTCTAAAATCAATAAATTTGCAAACTTTGGCAGATTGGTTGTCCTCTGAGTCTTAGTTTCCTTATCTGGGAAATGGGACTACTAATAGAGAGTGCTTATTTCATAGACTTGTTGTGAGTACTGGATGGGTTGATAAATGTAAAGTGCTTGAAATATAAAAAACACTCAATGCTCATCCATACTGAGTACACACTGGTGGTTGCTAGAGGTGGGGGGTGGGCAGTGCTGGGGTGGGCAACATGGGTGAAGGGGGTCAAAAGGTACAAACTTCCAGTTATAAAATAAGTAAGTCATGGGCATGTCATGGAGAGCATGGTGACTACAGTTAATAACATTGTAATGCTTTTTGAAAGTTACTAAGAGAGTAGATCTTAAAAGTTCTTATTACCAGAAAAATTGTTTTTGTAACTATATATGGTTAACTATGTATGACAGATGTTAACTAGACTTATTGTGGTGATCATTTGCAAAATATACAACTGTCAAGTCATTGTTGTACACTTAAAGTTCACATAATGTTCTATGTCAATTACACCTCATTAAAAAATACTCAAAAAATAGAGCCTCATTTTAGTTAGAAACCTCACCACAAAGGAAATTAAAAGTGATGGGTTTTTATTCACAAAATCATCTGGGGCCAATATATAATATCCAGTATCCTGTTAAAGTTCAAAGAGTTCAAAACTTTGACAGAATTTTAAGCAGGGTATATGACTCCATTGTGGGTGCTCTGTTATCTGCCACTAATCCTCATGTCTATTTTTACCAAGAGGTCTAATCTTAGGGATTCATTGTATCTTCAGAACTGGAGTGCCTGCAAAAAGATTTTTTTAAACATGAAGTTTGTAGTAGATGTATGATTAAGAAAATAACTAAATCTCTTAAGATTGCAATTTTTAGATGGTTCTACATCCTCCAGAATGTCTTATCTCATTTAAGCTCCTTAGTAAATCAAAATATTTGTTCTAAAGTTGACAGCAAGCTTGGCAGGTTTCAACAGATGGGATCTTAAATAGCTCTGGGATACTTCAGATAATCTGAAACAAAGCAAAACAAAATTAAAAATAACTACGATCTTCCCAGGGCTTATTAAGTTATAAAATAAACTATTATTTGCTTAGCTGTGGATTTCTGCCTAACCCTGTTTACAGAAATGCTTCTGAGACCAGCAGTTATGATTGCCGAGATGTCATACGTATACAGTTGTCCCTCAGTATCCATGGGGAATTGTTCCAGGACCTTCCATGGACTCCAAGATTTGCAGATGCTCAAGTCCCTACATAAAATGGCATAGTACTTGCATGGAACATACACACATCCTCCCATATACTTTAAATCATCTGTAGATTATTTATAATACCCAATACAATGTAAAATGCTATGTAAATAGTTGTTGCACTGTATTGTTTAGAGAATAATGACAAGGAAATAAAGTCTGTACATGTTCAGTACAGCAACCATCTTAGGCCCAACTACGTAGTACACATGAGCAACAATGTAACCTTTTTTCTAATATTTTCTTCCATCTTCAGTTGGTTGAATCTGCTGATGTGGAACCTGCAGATACAGAGGGATAGCTGTACGGCTCAGGTGCTATGCCGAAAGCTCTCGATTTCAGTTTGTTACCAGGGCTGTAAGTGCTCTTTTTGACTGGGGCTCTTTGCAGACATTCTTGCTAATACCCTCACAGCTGCCATCTTCCCCATCTGCTTCTTGTCCTGGATGAAGTGGTGTCTGTGACTGGGGAGACGGTGAAAGCAGAGAACTGTGTTGTCTCTGTCCTCTCATAGCCCCCCAGGTATAGCTCAGTGACAAACACAAGAGATCGCCCTAGGTGGGTTTTTATGGTATTGTACCTTCTGTCTGTGGCACTCAGTGCAACCTGTACAAAGAATTTTTGCATTAAGCTCAGCAACAAGCCTTAGCTCCCACATATTTCATAACAATATTTCCCCTTCTCCCATATGACCAAGCAATATTTGCAAATCCCTTTGCCTGAGTAATTGATCCTTTGTGTGAAGCATCCTTAAGTACTCAGGGCCTGGCTTTGTCCTGCACAGAGCTCCAGGTTGGGACTGCAGTGCAAAGGGCCTTGTCAGGTCCTTTGTGGCCTAGAGGGAATCTGGCCCTTAGCAACAAGGACTAGCAGGTGATACCAATCAGCAAACAAAGTATCTGACTGACCTTCAAAGATTGGTATTTTGTAGGGTTCCTCAGCCTCTTCTCCTTCCCGGGATATTCATTCTAATACCTTTGTTTCTATCTATATATCGATGAGTATCAATTCTATAATTTCAATCAAAAACTCTCTCCTGGATCCAGATCCACATAATCAACAGGCTATTGGCCATCTCATTGCGGATGTTCCTTGGCCACCCTGTGGAGTTCATCACCACTTCCCTCCCCCTGCCCCAGTGCTGCTGCTCTAGGGGGTGTTTCTTATTCCTGAGACCAACACACCACCCACCCAGTTTCTCTGGGTAAATGTCAGACTTGACTTCTCGATTCCTACATCGCCCTCCAACATGTACAAGTGCATGTTCATTCTCTGTTTGCCTCGGTATTTCCAGAATTAATTTAATTCTCTTCACATCTGCTGCCACTATCTCCATCTTTACTGCCACTCTAAAAGCCTTCTTACAGTTCTAGCTCCTGGTCTTGTCCCTTTCTAATTTTCTAAGGGCAACTGAAACACAGTTTGGATCATATCACTCCCTTGCTGAATTCTTTCCAGCAGCCTTTATTGTCCTGGAAAGAAACAGCAACTCAGCACCCTCTAGTTCTCAGAGCCTTCAGTGCCACCCACCCTCCTGCTTGCCTTTATGTGGCCAACACCTATTTAGTTTTTTTAAAAAGATTTTATTTATTTTTTTAGAGGAGTGGGGAGGAGAGAGAAAGGGAGGCAGAGAAACATGGATGTGAGAGAGAACCATTATCCGATGCCTTTCATAGGCATCTCAGCTGGGAACTGAACCTGCAACCCAGGCATGTGCTCTGACTGGGAATTGAACTGGTGACCTTTTGCTTCAGGGACAATGCCCAACTAATTGAGCCACACCCACCAGGGCTAACTCCTATTTAATTTTAAGGGTTGAGTTTGTTTATTATCTCCTCTGGAACCTTCCCTGCATTCCTCAGACCAGATCCACTCCTCCTCCACTGTTCCCACAGCTCCTGTGCTTGCCCTTGCCAGCACTTATTCTGCACTTACTCGTCTGTCTCCGTCCTCACACTCCAAATGCCTTGGTGGAGGGAACTGCGTCTATGGCAGCACTGTAGCATCCGTGTCTAGTAGGTGCTCTGCAAATGTTCACTGTGTGAATCAGTGGACCCATCACACCTCACCCGAAACATCATCACTGAGAGTGTACGTGTGTGTGCCCTACCGCAACACAATAAAATGTAAAGTGGGGAAACCTTACGTTTGTAATTCTGTGATCATGAAGAACAAAATTGTGAGCCATTAGTGGAGATATTTTATTCTTACTATACTCAGAAGGTATTAGAATGAAGCGTACAAAAAGGTAAGATGGCCCTGGCCAGGTAGCTCAGTCGGTTGGAGTGTTTTCCTGATATGTCGAGGTTGTGGGTTTGATCTCTGATCAGAGCATGTACAACAATCCACCAATGAATGCATAAATGGGTGAACCAACAAACCAATCTCTCTCTCCCCTTTCTTCTCCCTCTAAAATCAATAAATAAAAATATTAAAAAGTTAAAAAATAGGCAGACTTCTAGCCAAGATGGAGCTTTAGGTAGAAACACTTTGCTTCTGGACACAACCAAAAGAAGGATAAAAACCAATTTAAAAATAAAAAAGAACCAGATCTGCCAGAAAATCAAGCTGCATGGAAGTCCAACAACTGAGA
>PVIA01018668.1:0-12180 GCA_004024845.1 Tonatia bakeri | reverse complement strand
TATGGATGGTTTTCATTCTCTTCATTTTGATACTAAGGTCAGTAAATTTTTTACTTCTGGTACTGTAAATACAGTTATAAAATTTGCATTTGGTTCTTCATAGTTTCCATGTCTTTGCCTAGATTCCCTGTCTTTTCATTCATTACAGAAATACTGCCTCACCTCTCTGAGCATAGTTATAACAGGTGATTTAAAATTGGCATTTAATGACTTCAACATCTGGGTCACTCTAGGATTGTTTACAAAACATTAATTGATGAAAAAATGCTTGAGAAAAGCTGCATTTGATTAGATTTGAATCATGGAGGACTCAGCATTTTAATAAAATTAAATGCATATTTCTTTCCCTCATAAAATAAATGAGTTCTGTTACATGGAAAGTTGAATGGTAAACTAAACTGAATGTAAAAAATCTGTGTAAAGCATTTAAAATCAAATTAGCTAATATGACATTTAAGTCACTTGTCAATATTTACCTATTGTTCCTAGTAGTATGTATTTTAATATAATACACAGTTTAATATAAAAATATACTTTTCAGTTGTCCATTCCAATTTCTTTAGTTGATCTCACCCAGTTGTTAGAATATCCTATATAATATTCATGAAAAGAACAGAGTCCAAAATGAAAATGAGGCCTATTTTGCATCTGGGCATGGATTTGGTGAACTTAATTTTTTGGCTGATTAAAAACTCATGATACTAAAACAAAGGTTGCTTGGAATTTGTTGAAAAGAACTCAAATAATGTTCAGAATATTAAACAGCAAGAAAAAAATGTTCTTCAAACAAAAAAAATTTCCACAATTATTAAAATATGTGAGCAGTAGTAACCCTTTGTGTTCAAATAACTCTTTTCTTTCAAAGTCAGAAAATATTTCCTTGAAAGAGCAACATCATTACTTTGAGGAAATGATTACTATCCCTTCACTGTTTTTAAGAATACCGTACATGTAAATCTAAGGTTTTAGAGGCTTAGAAAGATTCAAAGGCATAACAAGTGCAATTAGAAAACATTACAGAAACTTTTATTATGAAGAATTTAAAAAATTCAAACATTTACGTAGTTCCAACATTTATAAAAATCAGAGCAGGAATATGGATTGTATGGTTAGCATCCTATAATGAGTGAATGCTCTGTAAACTGCTCTTTAGTATGTTGGCTCATCTCTTATTTGTATTTTAGTGCCCAGGTCATTATTTCAATAGATAAAAAAACTATCTCTACCGTCTTACAAATAGAATATAACTCTAACTTTAGAATAAAGAGTTTTTAACAGGATATATCTCCCCAGGCAAGGGAAACAAAAGAAAAAATAAATGGGATTACATGAAACTAAATGGTTTTTGCACAGCAAAGGAAGCCAGAAACAAAATAAAAGGACAACCCATGGAATGGGACAACATATTTACCGATACGTGTGATACAGGTTTTATATCCAAAATTTATAAAGAGCTTATAAAATTCAGCATAAAAAAAATCCCCAAACATCCAAGTTAAAATTTCAGGGCAAAGGATGTTAATAGACACTTGTCCAAAGAACATACAGATGGCCAGTATACGTCTGAATAAACATATTACATTGATTGATTTTTATGCGTTGAGCCATCCTTACATTTGAATAAATCTCACTTATTTGTGGTATATGATATTTTTAAAATGCTACTGAATTTGGCTGATAGTATTTTGCTTAGGGTTTTTGTATCAAGGTTTATAAAGAAAATTGGTCTTTAATTTTCTTATCATATCTGTCTGGATTTCCTATCAATGTTATGCTGGCCTCATAGAATGAGTTAGAAAGTGTTCTCTCCACTTCAGTTTTTGGAAATGTTTGAGGATTGATACTGGTTTCTTGTAAATGCTTGGTAGAATTCGCTGGTGAAGCCATCAGATTCTGAGTTTTGTTGTTGTTGTTGGGAAATGTTTTACTATTGATTTAGTTGCCTTCCTACTTACAGTTCTATTTTTATGTTCTGTTTCTTCCTGACTTAGTTTTGGCAGGTTTTGTGTTTCTAGGAGTTTGTTTATTTCATCTAGATAATTTGATTTGTTGCCATAAAATTGTTCATAGTATTGTTTTGCAATTTTTTATTTCTGTGGTATCCATAGCAATTGTCCCTACTTTCATTTCTTATTTTAGTAACTTGAGTGTTGTCACATTTTTCTTTGTCCATCTAGCTAAAGGTTTGTCCATTTTATTGATTTTTTTTCAAAGAGCCTACTTTTAAGTTCATTGACTTTTCCCTCTTGTTTTTCTGCTGTCTGTTTTGTTTCTTGATGTCCTAATCTCGGTTATTTCCTTCCCTCTGCTAGCTTTGGGTTTAGTTTGTCCTTCTTCTGGTTCTTTGAGTTGGAAAGTTCGGTTGTTTGGGGATTTTTAGTGCTTTTTACAAGAAGAATTTATAGCTGTAAGTTTCCTCTTTAATGCTGTTTTCTTTCTGTCGCATAAGTTTTGGTATGTTGAGTTTTCTGTTTTTATTGGTTTTTATGTATTTTCTAATTTCCTTTAGGATTTCTTCTTTGATCTAATGGTTGTTTAAAAATGTGTCCTGTAATTTCCATAAATTTATGAATTTTCCATATTTACTTGTGCTATTGATTCTAACTCCCATTGTGATCAGAGCAAATACTTTGTAAAATATCTACTTTAAAATCTATTTAGACTTAGTTTATGGCCTATCATATGACTTATTCTGGAAAATGTCTTCTGTGCACTAAAGAAAAATGTGTGTTCTGTTTTTGGGTAACCTGCTCTGTATGTGTCTGTTAGGTCCAGGTGGCTTACTGTGTCATGTCCTCTGTTTCCTTACTCGCCCTCTGTTTGGTTTTTCCATTGCTAAGAGGAAGGTATTGAAGTTTCCTGATTGGAGAGAACAAAGTTTCTGAAGATTCTTCTTGAAGAAGATGGAAATAATGATATTCTTGATGAATAAATGTTATGGTTTTAGGTCACTGTCAAAGAATTTGAGGTTGAATGAATGATAAGTACATAAAAATTAAGCAAGCAAACAAAAATAAAAGGCAAACATTCTCTCCATGGGTTGAGGCAATTGTGTAGGAAAGGGATAGAAATAAGATTACAATGTAAGGCTCAGCTGCCAACAGCTTAACGTATTGGAATTATTGGAAACACTGAATTTTGACACAACAGAAATTACGATATAACAGTATCAGGAGGATGAGCAGGGTGCTTTTGTGGGCAGTAGAAATGCATAGTAAGAGGAAGTTAAATTCCTGTTTTTAAAAGGAGGCAATTAATAGGAGTTGCTGAAAACTTTATAAAAAACATGTAGACATAGATATAAGTAGGTAAAGAAATAGACATACAAGTAAATACCAAATGAAAGTAAAGTGGCAACAATGTCAGAAATGGGTGGGAAGTGATAAAGGGGACTAGAGTTTCAGATAGTGTTTCAGGGTTTCTTAATACTGAAAGTTAAAATAATTTATGTAAATTTGATTAAGCCATAAAAATCCATGAAGCATCTGAACTGTAACTGTAGGTTTTTGAATATTTCTATAACCTCGTTTAAAAGAAGATGAATGCTTATTTAATATTTTTAAAAATATGCAGATGAAAACATTAATGTATCATCAGCAGTTAGTAGAAGTTAAATGCAGTCATTGAGCTGTGTTACTGTGGCTTCTTTATTTAAAAAGAAGGTCATGAGTGGTGGAAGATAAATGCCAGAAGTTGAAAGACAGTTCAAGTACATTTGTTCAGTTTATCATTACTTTATGACTTGCTTTAGGTAAATGTTATAAATGCAAACAATACATCTGTGTGTATGTAGGATGGTAGACATATTTATTCATATGATATATATCATACTCTCTAATATATGGCAATATTAATAAATGTCGCAGAGTCATTTTAAAGGAACAGTTCTTGGCAGGTTTTCCACAATGTGTTAACATGGATGAACAAAGAAACTTGTTTTTCATGACTAGTGTGTATGTTGAGTCAGAAAAAGGTGAAGGCCTTTTATCTTGCTAAATGACTAATTCAGCTTCCCACATACCTTCCTGACCCTGCCCCCCAAAAGGAGATCTTTTCTGCTTGAATTTGGTAAAGAAATTCGTTTTAGCACGTTTAGTCATTTTGTTTTCAGAAATGTTTTGGGTTTTCTGACCGTCAGAAACCGTATGCTGTTTCATGTGCACATCAGTTGTGATTGTGTTACTAGTGTGCATTATTAACGTATGAGGAAGAGAAAACATAATTTTACAATAACTTTTTAATTCTATTTTGTTTTTTTCTATAGACCTTGATAAGCTACATTCAATACAGCTAATGTTGGAGTATTAAGTATAAAAGCCTTCAAGAGAAATAGAATTACAGCTTCAGTGGAGATAGGAGAACCAGTAGCACGTTTTGGGTTTTAACCCTTTTCCTACATTCACATGATAGTTCCCATGTCTTACGTTTTCATTAAAAGGATACAGATGTACAGATTTTACCTCACCACAGTAGTCTGAGGGAGGCAGAATAGATGATGAGGTGCTGAGCAATTTGGAAAGTTTTTTGTTTGTAATTTTTCTATCTTATTTTGCTATTTTTAAAACATTTCTATTGGGGCAAAATACACATCACCAAATTTGACATTTTTACCATTTCAGATGTACAATTTAGTGGCATTAATTACAGAAATATGCCACTTAACAACAGGTACACATTCTGCAAAATGCCTCGTTGGGTGACTTTGTAGTTGTGAGAATATGTCCTTGCACAAACCTAGACGGAACAGCCTGCCACGCAGCTAGGCTGTGCGACACAGCCTTTGGCTCCTAGGCTGCAAGCCTGCGCAGCATGTCACTGTACGAAAGTGCACAGAGTTATACATGAAGCACAAGAGGAAATGTTGCAATAAGGGGACGTGATAGACACGATGCAGTCAAAGGGCATGATAGACATGAGTTGTACGAGGTCCCTGCTGGAATGACACGACATACTGTTTTACAGTGATGGGCTTTTCTTAATAAGTAGAAAGAATAGATTTTTAAAAAACAATAAAAACTGCTTGAGACTTTCATGAAATTTCTCAGACAAGCAGCCTTGGTTGCCTTGTACGTCTCACTAAGTGGGCCCAGGCCTGGCCATAACCAATATGCTTAGTAGGGTTACTTCAGTTCAGGTACTTGCCTCTTAAATGCTGCCTCATGGCCAAGTCAGAAATTTGAATTGCCAAATTAAAATAGAATATAAAAAATGTAATAGTATCTCTGACCTGCACCAGGGAATGTTTTACTGTTCATCAATCATGGACTCATTAATAGTAATGTTTATCACTTGAAAATGGATTATTCCAGTGTAGGCAATTAGCGGTGTTCCAAGCTGCCCTGACTTTTCTGTGCAAGCGTGTTTGGGGCGCATTCCTGCATACTGAAACCCTGAAGGCTCCTGAGTGGGGAAAGGCGACAGGGTGGAAGAGAGCTCCTTTTCCTCATCATTGACTTCTTTGAACTAAGGGGAACCTTCTGCTTCAGAAGATTCCCTAAGCTATTATTGGTGACTGAAGATGGTTGTTTTCCAGGAACTGCCAGATATTAACTTCTGTCAGGAACAAAAAGAGAGAAATTCATGCACCTGAAAACAAGTTCAGTTCTAACCTCAAAAATCACCCTCTTTGAAGTCCTATGTAGGCAATCCCAGTGGTAGATACCCCATATAGAAACCCTATGCATAAAACCAAAGCTGATTAGTTATGTTTCAAATTCTGTTTTACATTTTAGAATCACCTTTGATGTTCTCTCAGGCTTGTGGTTTTCTGTATTTGCACCGCTCTTTGTCCATTTGCAAATTTTTTTTTTTACAAAGCATTGTGAAGAGCTTAATACTGATGTTGTTTAGGCCAGCTTATTAGTTATTCCACCTAATTGAGGACAGTAGTTTCCTTTAATTATCTGTCACTAAATTTTGGCATCATACCTGGCATTTTGTGAGCATTCTGATGATAGCCAAGGTCTCTTCCTTCGGGTTGTGTGCCAGAAATTTTTGCCTGGATGACTCCATTTAATCCTCACAACTCCTTTACGTGTTTGATTTGATAACTATGCTGATTTTACAGATAAGGAAGCTGAATTTAGTGAAGTATTTTGCCTGGGGTCTTGGAGCAGTGATCTGTAGCTGGGATTCCTAGCCTGGGCTTCACCCCAGAGCTCCTGAATACCCTATGGTACTGTGTCTGCAAATGGTCGTTAACCAGATGTCCTGTTAAGTAAAGCAAGGAGCCAGGGTATATTCTGCTATACTGTTAGGCCCAGCTTTTAGCTTTGTACCCAGTTCTCATCAGGATAGAGGTTAAGAAGTACAGTGATTCCTCTGGTACAGCTCTCTGTACCACTTAGCTGACCCTTTTATCTTGACTGCACTCTTCCTGTGGTAGTGTAAGCCACTAACCAGTCAGAGTAATTCAGTTCAGTTCACCATGTGGTGAACTGTCTATGTTGTTTGGAGAAATATGTTAGGTTTTCTAGGAGAGAATATGTAGAAATTCACAGCCCCTGGTGATATACATACATACACACCATATGGTATGGCTCATTTCTACTTAAGTAAAGAAAAACGGGGTAAAATAAATATATATATATATATATATATATACATATGCATATATATATATGCATATATATATATCCATTTCCCCTCCCCCCCCCGGTGAGTCTTAGAAGAGTTTACCTTTAAGTGTGGTGGGGTGGGGGCATCTTAGATTGTGTGTTGGATGACGCAGAATGTGCCATAAGAAGGTGGATTTCCCTTGGGGAACAAAGGCCAGATGAGACTTCCTGCCAGGGATTAGTTTACTGATACTTCACAGCTGTACTCCTGAGTAACAAAGCAGCTAATTAAAATGGTAATATTCAGAGATAATAAGCATATCAAGGTGCCAAGTTCCATTTAGGAAAAATTGTTTAAAATTTAACATATACCTTTGGGTAAAGAAGGGATGCTGAGGTAAGCGCTGTAGGACTTTTTACTGCTAATCATTATCACAAATTATTGATGCATGTATGAAAAATTCTTTTGAAGTAAAATCTTATTAAAATGATAACTTCGATTAACATGATCATCAGAAAAGATAAGAGTTGGCTTTTATGAATTTTATAAAATATTAGGTATATATAAGTTTTCCTTTTTGTTTATTTGTGTGTATTTGTCCTTATAAGCTTTTATATTATGGTCTAGAACATTATTTATATTAATTATACAGTAGTCTCAGAACTTGTTAGGGTAACTATACTTCAAAACCTGTGGGTAGACAGATTTTTTAAAAATTACTCTGTTACTTATATATTGGAGAAATTTTAGACATATGGGTAAACAAAACATTCCTGAAAAACAAAAAAGGGAGTAAAAGTATCATCTAATCTTGGTTATTTTCATTTTACAAGGTACCTTAACATAAAACAAGATACGAAGACTTCAACTTTATTTTACTATCTGCAATGTAATTATCTATAATCACACAGTTACCTTTTTTCTTTATCCTCACTGGAGGACGTTCTTTCATTGCTTTTAGAGGGAGGAAAGGACAAAGGGAAGAAGGAAGGGAGGAAAGAGAAACAAGATGTGAAAGGGAAACACCGATCAGCTGTCTCCTGTATGTGCCCTGACCGGAGACTGAACCTACAACCTAGGGATGTGCCCTGACCGGGAATTGAACCCACAGCCCTTTGGTGTGTGGGATGATGCTCCAGCGTCAGCCAGGGCCACACATTCGCCATTTTTCACATTGAAGAAATAAGGTTTTCTTTATAACAGTGGCATTTTCTTAAGCATTAGCCAAGAAGAATATTACAACATACAGTTTATTTTTTCATGTTAAAATATTCACAATCTGCAAATGTCTAGAAACTTTAGATCTGTTTTTAACTAAAAAAGTTGGTCTTGGCCCTGGCTGGCGTAGCTCAGTGGATTGAGCGTGGGCTGCGAACCAAAGCATCGCAGGTTCAATTCCCAGTCAGGGCACATGCCTGGGTTGCAGGCCACCACCCCCAGCAACTGCACATTGATGTTTCTCTCTCTCTCTCTCTCTCCCTCCCGTCCCTCTCTAAAAATAAATAAATAATTTTAAAAAAAGAATAAGATTAAAAAAGAAAGTTGGTCTTTAACTCTTCCTAAAACTGTGTGCACATGTGCACTCACTCTCTGTCCTATTGTATAGACACATACACAGTATGGTAAAATTGACTATTTCTTTCTGACGAATGATGATTCATTGCATGTCCAAGTCAGCTTTCTGGTATTTGCAGTCTCATTGCTCAGTCTGGAAAGGCTGTTAGAGGCTGAATGGCATCTCCCGGACCTCATTTAGGACGAACTGTTACATTTCCAGGGATGGAAAGTTTAATAGTAATGTCCAATACGAAATTATTCTTTTGAAATAAGTTCTTTGTCTTAGAGGTTAAATTGGGGAAAAAATTCTTGTTTGTTGGAAAAGGTTCTAATTAGTCAAATAATTTATTTATTGGAAAGACAATGGTAACTTTGGTAAAAGTTATTTTACCAAATTACCATTACAATGGTAAAGTGCTATATGTGTTAATTCGTTTGATTGTGGTGATTATTTCACAGTATATTGGGTTGACCAAAACGTTTGTTTAGTTTTTTCTGTGTGATGGTGCTAGTAGTGCTAAGTTGTCTTTAACTTTATTTGAAACAATTTTGTTAGATTGTATTATGACAGCTGTCATATCAGTGTGCATTAAAGAAAACAAGTCAAAATTAATGAATTTTTGTGCAGCCATTTTGTTTTTTTTAATATAGTGTATTTATTATGCAATTACAAATGTCCCAGTTTTTCCCCTTTTGCCCCCCTCTGCCCAGTACCCCCATTCCCTACAGCAGTCAAATCCCCTGTCAGTTCATATGCATGGGTTGTGCATATAAGTTCTTGGGCGTCTCCATTTCCTATACTATTCTTAATTTTCCCCCTGTCTATTTTGTACCTTCCAATTATGCTTCTTAATCCCTGCACCTTTTCCCTATATCCCCCCTTCCCCCTCCCAGCTGGTAACCCTTCAAATGATATCCATATCTATGATTCTTTTCCTGTTCTAGTTGTTTGCTTTGTTTTGTGGGTTTTTTTTTTTTTTAGATTCATTTGTTAATAGTTGTGAATTTGTTGCCACTAATGTTCATAGTTTTGATCTTCTTTTTCTTAGATAAGTTCCTTTAACATTCTGTGTAATAATGGCTTGGTGATGATGAACTCCTTTAGCTTTACGTTGTGTGGGAAGCATTTTATCTGTCCTTCCATTCTCAATGATAGCTTTGCTGGATAGAGTAATCTAGGTTGTAGGCCCTTGCCTTTCATCACTTTGAATACTTCTTGCCAGTCCCTTCTTGCCTGCAAAGTTTCTTTTGAGAAGTCAGTTGACAGTCTTATGGATACTTTGTAGGTAACTCTCTGCTTTTCTCTTGCTCCTTTCAAAATTTTCTTTGTCTTTAACTTTTGGCATTTTAATTATGATGTGTCTTGGTGTGGTCTTCTTTGAGCTCAAGTTGTTTGGGACTCTGTGCTTCCTGAGCTTGTATGTCTATTTCCTTCACCAAATTAGGGAAGTTTTCTTTCAATATTTTTTCAAACAAGTTTTCAATTTGTTGCTCTTCCTCTTCTTCTGGCATTCCCATGATTTGGATGTGGCACATTTAGAGATGTCCCAGGGGGTCCTTATACTATCCTCATATTTTTAAATTATTTTTTCTTCTTGCTATTCTGGTTAAATGCTTGTTTCCTTCTTATGTTCCAAATTGTTGATTTGAATCCTGGCTCCATCCTCTCCACTGTTGTTTCCCTGTATATTTTTCTTTATTTCACTTAGTATAACCTTCCTTTCTTCCTGGGTCTTTTTTATTTTGTCACTATACTCAATGAGTTCTTTCAGCATCCTGATCAACAGTGTTTTGAACTCTGCATCTGATAAGTTGGTCATCTCCATGTCATTTAGTTCTTTTTCTGGTGTTTTGTTCCGTTCTTTCATTTTGGCCATATTACTTTGTCTCCTCAATTTGGCAGCCACCCTGTGTTTGTTTCTGTCTATTAGGTAGAGCTGGCTTGACTCCCTGTCTTGGTGCCTGTAAATAGTGTGAGGTGGAGCCTTAGGTAATCGCCAGAGTGGGCCGGTCCACTTTACCATGCTGTGGTTCTGTGCGGGGGGAGGGGACAGTGCCGCTGCCTGGCTTCTGGAGGTTTGCCAGGCACTTGGCCTGTGTGATCCATACCCTTCCCGCTGTTGCCCTGCTGCTGTATCCCAGAGGGGGTACATTTTTGAGTCTGCATACATTTTGAGTCTGTGCAGGCCATTTAAATGGAGTCTCCTGAAAATTTGGCAGTTTCTTCCACCACCCCAACCCTGGTTTTTACAGCCAGAAATTGTAGGGATTTATCTTTCCCATACTGGAACCCTGGGCTGTGCGGTCGGGTCTGGGGTTGGGATTACTTGCTCCCCAAGCATCCCTCTTGATTTTTATCCACCACACGTGAATGTGGGACTGCCTGTTCCACCACTGTCACCTGTCCATGCTACACTGTGTCTCCTCCTGTCTCCACATCTCCACCCCTTACCCATCTGGATGAATGTGGCTTCATTAAATCTGTGGTTGTCAGGCTTCCATACAGCTCGCTTTTCTGGTGGTTCTGGGTGTTACTTGTTTTGAGGTCTATTTGTAATTCTTTCTATGGTTGCATGAGGAAGCAAAGTGTGTCTACCTATGCCTCCTTCTTGACTGGAAGTTGTGTAGCAATTTTAATATTGAAGATGGAAGAAGATATGCAGCATTTTCGATGTATTATGCTTTGTTTTTTCCAGAAAGGCAAAAACTCAGCTGGAACCCAAAAAAGTTTATGAAGAAGGTGCTGTGACTGATCAAACATGTCAGAAATGGTTTGCAAAATCTCTTGGTACTATTGACATTTTGGCTAAATAATTCTTTGCTGTGGGGCTGTCTTATGCATTGGAAGATGTTTAGCAGCACCCTGGGCCTCTACCTACTAGAAGCCAATAGAAGGAGAGAGCCGACATACTCAATATGCAAATCAATAAAGTTACTGGTGAAAAATGAAAATATATGTCTTTTATTTTATGGAAAAAACTAAACGAGCATTTTGGGCAACCCAATATATAAATATTAAAATATAAAGTTGTATACTTTAGATTTATACAGATTTATTTAGTGCATTCACTATGTATAATACCATAAAAATACAGTAGATGGGATCTGGTTGAAGAGGATATCTTTTTGAGCTCCTATCATGTGTCAAGTAGTATCCTAGGGTCTGAGATCCCTTGGGAAAAAAACAGACAAATTTGCCTTTAAGAATTTAAAGTTCTAGTAGAAGACAGATATTAATCAACATAAAGAAAATATATAATATTTTAGGAAACAGTAAATGCTGTAGAGAAAAATAAAACAGGGAAGGGATAATAGAAGGGCTGGTGCAGAGAAGAGGTTGAATTATAGTGTTCAGGGGAGGCTTCATTGTGAAGATGACGTTTTAAGACAAGAATTGAGGGAATAGTCAATGAGTACATCTGGAGGAGAACATAGGGGAGAAAGAGCGTTCCAGAACTCTAAGAAGTGTCTGGTGTGTTAGAGGAGCACCCAAGAGTTGGTATGGGGTAGGGTGAGGAATTACACTTTGCGCACATTAAGTTTGAGTAGTCTATAATTTAATATATGAGTTTGGAGAAACTGTCCGGTCTGGGGATCAGCAATGGGTAGATGATATTTAAAGCCATGAAACTGGGTGTAATCAGCAAGGAAGCTGAGAGAAAAGATGTGCAAGGCTGTTCTGGACACTTGGCATGAGATGGATCCAACCCAGGAAAAGGAGCCGCCTAGAAAATGCTGTGTCTGGCAGGCCAAGGAGCGGGGGAAGCTGTTTTCACGGAGGAGGGAGTGATCAGCTGTGTCATGTTGTTGATAAGCTGAGTAGAGGAAAGACTAAGAATTGGCTATTACATTTAGCAATGTGGAAGACATGGCTGACCTTGAGATGTAGTGGTACAGTCAAAAACCTAATTATAGGAATAAGAGGAGAAGAATTAACAGTGAGTACAGCCAAGTCTTTTCAGTTGCTTTTTTTTGTTTTTGGTAAGGAGAAGCAAGGTGAGGAAAGGTGTGTGTGTGCGTTTAAAATTTTGTTGATGGGAATGTTCCAGTGGAAAGGAAACCAAC